>MU765586.1:867-36339 GCA_026770625.1 Nicotiana glauca | reverse complement strand
CCCCCCCCCCCCCCATGTGAAATAAAACTCAATTTCAAGATCGAGAAACCTGTATCGACACCAGGCCGATGCGAGCCCATGTCTCCATATGTATGTTTGATAACCAAGGACGAGCTCGTGCAAGTAAAGGAGGATTGCAAGTGGGAGAACAATAAAGTAGTGATCTCTTTCCCCAAGGAGGATATCACTACATATAAAGTGGGGTACTTAAGTGTTTATAGCTTCCCATTCACGCTGGGACCTACAATTTCAGCTCAGGGTCCCATAGATCCAGTTATTCTTTGTCAATGATACCGAGTGACGCTTGGCCAGATCTACCCTTCATTCTGGTGAATCATTTATTTGATGAGGTTCTTTTCGAGTCAGGTCGAGGGGATTCCTTTCACCCTAGACCAGATGATCAGACTGTACAGTCCTCAACTTTATTACGGTGGCTTGATAAAACTGCAATGCCGATCCTTGAAATCTCTCTTCTCCAGTATTAATGAGGACAAAGACCGAGGGTGGATGAGCGATTTTTCCTATTCAGGACCTCCGACCTGATTCCTGCTGATTGTCGTTCCCTGAGGAGTGAAACATGAATCGTAAGTACATAGTAGGTTTATACCCTGCTTTCTCTTATTTTTCTCGGCTTCCATGGTCAAACCCTTTTTCCAATAGCACAGCTACTGCTTGGTTTCTTAGTGCAGTCCCGGACCTTAAAGGCTGGGTCCAAAAACTGGCTTCCGCTTTCGCTTCCTCATATTCGGAGTGTTGATGGAAATATTTGGCCAAGGGCCGATGGGAGGCTAAAAATCATGGTGAGTTTTATTATTTGTTCACTTGTACTTCTTTAGTGGAATACTTACTTCATTTTTGTGTAGGTATCAGACATGCAGTTGCTATGCGGCCGGGCTCGGCTGGTGAAGAAGAGATCTTGAAGCCTCCTAAAGAAAAGAAAAGAAAAAGGGGATCACCTGCAAATCACTCAAAGCCCAAGAAAAGGCAGCTCGAAAATCAAATGCCGATAGAGTGGCCTTATCTTCGAAAATGGCCCAACGCTTTCGGTATCAAGAGGAAGAAGAACATGATGACTGCCTTTTGGTAGTTCATAAAAGAGGAAACACTGGTGCCTTGAAGTATGTCGAACCGGTGACGGTTGATGTGGTTTATTCTATAGTCGAAGAGATCTCCGAGGGGAGTTCAAACAAAGTTTTGAGCCATCAGGCAGCAAAAAGGCACCTCACCTAGGAGGCCATTTAGAGGGCAAAGCTTAGGGGCCCGACCCCAAGCCCCTTCAAATAGAAGAGAGTGCCTTGAGTAGATCACTTGGGGCATTCAATGTGGATAACTCACCGCCTAGTCCCAAGTTCTCTAAGGGGAAAATCTGAGATGCTCAGAACATGAGAACTTCTGAAGTGGGGGTGAGCCACAAAGGGCATGATGTTTTTTTAGAATGCCTCTAGGGATTGAAGATGGCCCCGACCCAGATGCTTCTTTCATCTTTGATGAGGCTCGTCAACTCTTCAAACAAGTGAGTTTTCTGTCTTTTAGAATAACACATGCGCTTTGTTGTTCTTAGTCTAACTTTTTGCCTTTATTATGAAGGCTGTGGTGCTTTATAAAAGGGAATTTTCTAAATCTTAAGTTGATCTTGCTCGATGTGAGGATGAGCTTAAGAAGATCTTGGAAGAGATGGACAGTCTTAAAAACCTCTATGTCAAGAAAGAATGAGGAAATTAATGATCTTCGGGCCAAATATGCAAAGGCTTGCCAAAAATGAACCGAACTTGTCGAAGAGATTTCCCTCTTAAATTCTAATATGGACTTTCCTGATCGATCATCTAACACTTCTTCTTTGCAATTTCAACGAAAGGGGATACTGGTGGTGCAGCATCGAGAAGATCTCAAGAAGAAGGAGGTCGAGACCCTGGGGTGGAGGCAAGGCATGGACATTCTTGCCTTTGAGAAAGAAACTCTTCGGGAGAAGCTGGCTTCACTTAAGCATCAGCTTCAAAGTGCGAAGGAGGAGAGCCTCACTCGAGGCCACAAAATTGAGGAGCTTAAAGCTGAGTCCGTTGTTGAGCTGGACAAGGCCAAATCTGATGTTGAGCCAATTATATCTTCATATCGAGCCGACGCTAAAGCGGCTGATTCTCGGGAAAAGGAGATCTTTTTTGTGGCAGAATTTAAGTTATCAAGTGCACTTGACCATGCTAGGTGACAATCCCGGAGGGTAACCCTCGAGGAGGTACATACTCACGTCTTCGATCTCTCAGCCGATATTGAAAGGGCGAAGATTTTAGAAGAAGAGTTTGTCGCTCTGCTTTCTGATGAGGATGATTCAGCCAGTGGCTCTGAGAGTGGAGGAGACTAAGATAAAGTCCCCGAGGGTGAGTCTCTCAAAGATGCGGCTCCTGAAGATGCGGCTCCCGAAGATGTGAACCTGAAGTAGTTTTAGGTTTCATTATTTGTTTTTGTGCAAGTATCCCTTGTGTAAATATCTTTTGTAATCATCTTTTGGAAATACAAGAGGAAATTTTTATCTCATTTTTTACTTGTGCTAGGTTTCATATTGTCTTTATTTATGTACTTTGTTTGTATAACTTGAATGATCGGTCTGAGAATTTGTTTGGACTCGGGATATAATAAACCCTTAGATATTTATCGATAGATATAATAATCCTCGAGCTAAGTTTAAATTGATCCGATGTTAGCTCAGGATATCATGACTCTTGAGTCCGGGTCGAGTAAGAACAGAGCCTTGAACTATAAGTTTTTTGCCCTTAAGCCTTTCGAAGTTGGCCCTTTGGCTCTTATATATCGGCCCTTAGGCTCTTTAAGTTGGCCCTTAGGCTCTTTAAATTGGCCCTTAGCCACTTTAAGTTGTCCCTTAGGCTCTTTAAGTTGGACCTTAGGCTCTTTAAGTTGAGCCAATTCGGCCTCTAGAATGGCTATATAATTTTTCCCTCATTTCGGCCAAAAGACTTAGCGAAAATTTAGTTATGCCTTAGCATGTCTATTTTGTACCCTTTGGGTTTTTCAACGGTTTGACGTATCGGGACCTTGTTTGTGTACTGATAATCTAATACCTTTTGAGGTTTTATCGAGGGCTGATGTTATCGAAGCCTTTGAACTATTCGAGGGCTGGATTTATCGAATCCCATTAAATTATTTAGGGGCTGAATTTATCAAAGCCCATTATATTTGTTTTTGCTGAGGGTAACCTGGTTTAACTGGTTTTTACAATGAGTTTGAAGTCCATTAATTTATGGCGCAAGTTGAACACCTCTAAGCCACATTATTTCAGCTGTAGACTTTTATATGACCATTTCTTTAATGTGGTCGTAGCCTTCGGGCGTGTCTCTTGGACTTGTTCCCCGATAACTTTCCAAACTTGTTCGAAAAGTTAGTCCCCATAAATATTGGCCTTGGACTTTATTTCGGGGGGATGCCTCTTTGAGGTCTTATGAGTCCGAGTTTTTGGTGACTCGGATGCATCGACTGTTAGTGACAATCCCCGTGTATTCGAAGGTGTTTTTATGATTTGGCTCTTGAGCCTTTTCCTGTAGGATTAGAAGTGTAGAGCTCGTATAATAGTAGACTTCTTTGAGACACAAAGTATTTTTGATATAAACAGAATTCTTCTTCAAATAATTTGGTACATGCGTACACGTTTTGCCATCGAGGCTCAACTATTCTATATGGACATGGTTCATATGATCGTTTGGCCCATTACAAGGTTTTCCCATCGAGGCCCTCTTTGGGGTGAAGTATTCTCCTTGAAAGTATAACCTACGAGGGTGATTCCCCCCAGTATTCAAGGTTGATTGAAAAGAATCCTTGGATATTGTTGAGTCCTCCTTAGGTAGCACGTAATTGTTTCCTCATTAAAAACCTTGCCGGTAAAACCCATTTAGGACAAAATCCGACCTAAGGGAAAAATAGTGTAACGCATGCTTTAAAACCTAAGGCCTTCATGTAAAAAAGGTGTCTCCGAGATCGCGTAGCTTTAATAGCTTTGATCGAAAATTTGTGATAAGTTAGTTTTAAACTCAAATAGACAAAGGATAAAGTCATACCTTAGCAGTAGTATTATTTGAGTAATGATATGTTCCAATTTTTTGGCAGTTGTTCACCTTCCATTGTGCTACGTTCGTAGGATCCTTTACCTACAACTCCGAGGACTCGGTATGGCCCTTCCCAATCCGGGCCTAATTTCCCTTCATTAGGGTCTCGAGTATTGAGGGTGAGCTTTCGTAGAAGTAAGTCCCCAATTCCAAAGTGCCAAAGGTTGGTCCTTATATTGTAGTATCTTTCGATCCTCTGTGCGGCCATCCGAACAAGCGCTGCCTCTCGCTTTTTATCTAATAATTCGAAAGTAGAGTTCATGGCCTCGTGATTTGATTCCTCCAATGCATGTCAAAACCTGGTGCTGGATTCTCCGACCTCAATGGAGATGAGGGCCTTAGAGCCATATACTAGAGAACACGGGGTGGCCTTCGTTCCTAACTCCGAAGGCACATTTCTTCTGGTTAAGCTTCGTGTTGTATTTCCTCAAAATTGTGAATGTTTCATGCAAGTGAACTTAGTGGTCCTCCACGCACAGGGACTTAAATAACCTATCATCAATATAGAATTCCATTGTTTTTCCTATTTGTTCTTTGAACATTTTGTTAACTAGGAATTGGTATGTAGCTCCTGCATTCTTTAGCCCGAAAGGCACTACATTGTAACAATAAGTTCCAACTTTAGTAATAAATAACGTCTTTTATTGGTCCTCCGGGTTCATCTGAATCTGGTTGTGCCCGGAGTAGGCATCGAGAAAAGTTGGGGTCTCATGGCCAGCCATGGAATCGATCATGCGATCGATGTTTGGCAAGGGGAAAAAATCTTTTGGACATGCTTTGTTCAAGTTACCTACGCACATTCTAAGTTTGTCTCCTTTTTTAGGAACTACAACTCGTTGGTTAACTACTCAAGGTACTTTACCTCCCGAGTAGATTCTATTTTAAGAAGTTTGGTTACCTCGTCTTTTATGAAAGCATGCTTTACCTCATATTGAGGCCTCCTTTTTTGATCCACCGGTTGAAGTTGGGATGCTTAACCGATGCGTGGTGATTTCCAGTGGAATCTACGTAATATCTGTTGCTCAGAATTCACTGAGGATGGGGGCGGTGATTGTTATTTGGTCGCCTGCTTACCTTTGGTGCTCGATTTCTCCGAGGTTAAGGGTTCTGGTATCTGCGCAACTTCCTCAATTGCAAATATCTCTTTCATAGCATATTGATCTCTATAGATTGTTTTCACTCGTTCCTCTGTTGGGAACTTCATCATCTAGTGAAGAGTTGAAGGCACTGCCCTTATGTTATGTATCCATGGTCTCCCGAGGAGTGCGTTGTACCCCATGTCACCTTCGATGACATGGAACTTGGTGCCTTGTATGATCTTGACAACATTTACTAGCAAGATAATATCTCCTTTTGTTGTTTTTCTTGCCATATTGAAGCCATTGAGGAACCCAGGATGCAGGTACAATCTGATCTTGTAGACCGAGTTGCTCCACGACCCTCGATCTGATTATATTTGCTGAGCTACCTGGATCCTCTAAGACACGTTTAACTTGAATTTTATTTAAAAGGGTAGAGATTACCAGGGCGTCATTGTGGGGATGAGATATGCCTTCTTCTTCATCATCGCAGAATGATAGAATGTCCTCAAGCACATAGCTCCGAGTCCAGTTTTCTCTTGTGATAAACACCTTGGTGCGTTTGAACACAGGTCTTTGAGGGACATCGACTCCTCCAATGATCATCCGGATTACATGTTGTGGTTCTTCTTGATCATTTCTCCTTGTATCTCTTTCTTTGAAGTGATTCTTAGCACGATCACTTAGGAATTCTCGAAGGTGGCAACTGTTGAACAGCCGAGCCACTTGTTCCCTTAGTTTCCTATAATCTTCCGTTCTATGACCATATGTGCCATGATACTTGCACATCAAGTTCGGGTTCCTTTGAGATGGATCAGTCTGTATAGGCTTGGGCCACTTGGGGTCTTTGATTCACCTAATAGCTGAGACAATCCCAGATGTATCTACGCTGAAGTTGTATTCTGATAATTGAGGAGCCTCGATGGGGTCGGTATACTTATCAAACCTGTTCTTACTCGTGAGTCTCTGAGAGCTTTGGCCTCGATCATTTTTTTGATCGTTTCGAGGCGCGTTCCAACCCAAGTCATTTTTCCTTCGATCGACATACTGCTAATACCGTTCTATGTTGAATCTTGATTCCCGATCTGTATCCCCTGGGGGCTTGGCTATGGATCTGTTAGGATGAACTGAACCCGAGGGGGCTCCCAACTGGTCATCCTCGGCCCTGATTTTTTACTGGTAACAATTGTGCACATCTAACCATGTCACTGCTGGATACTCAATCAAGTTCTATTTTAACTTTTGAGATGCGGTCGAGCTCCTTTCATTAGAACTTGCATGAAAGCTTGTATTGCCTAGTCATCAGAGACTGGTTGTAATTCTATTCTTTCCATCAGAAACCTAGACACTAACTCCCTTAACATCTTGTTGTTCCTTTGTTTTATTGTGAAGACATTCAATTTTCTCATGGCCACCATTATGGCCTCGGCGTGTGCTTTCACAAAGGCATCTGCTAACATAGCAAACGAGTCAATAGAGTTAGGAGCTAAGTTGTGATACCAAATCATAGCTCCTTTCGACAACGTTTCACCATACTTTTTAAACAAGACTTATTCGATCAAATCGTCATTCAAATCATTTCCTTTGATTCGGCAAGTGTATGAAATGATATGCTCGTTGGGGTCGGTTATTCCATTATATTTGGGTATATCGGGCATGCAAAAATTTTTGGAATAGGCATCAAAGCCACACTCTGAGGGAATAGTTTTTGTATTAATTTTTTAGCGTCTAAACCTTTCAAAACTGGAGGTGCCCCCGGTATCTGGTCTACACGGGAGTTATAGGCCTCCACCTTTTTATCATTGTCTTCAATTTTCTTTTCCCCGCACTCAATCCTCTTGGTTAGCTCTTCAAGCATCCTCAAAATCATGGGGTCAGTCCTCGAGCCATTTTCATTGGTCCTTTCTAATGCTGGTTCATTACGCCAAGTGTTTACTGGTTCGGTTGTATTTGGAGTTTTATTTTGACTCTGAAGTTGAACAAGGGCGATTTGCTAAGCTTGTAGCATCTCGAATATCCCTTGGAGGATGACTCCCCCATCTCCCATTCCTTATGTTCTTTGGCCACCGGATCAGGCTTCCCTATGTATATTTCCTTTAGGGTCCATGCCTAAATCTGCATTAAAAGCGATATGGGAACTAATATCAACTGGTTCCACATTTAGCACTTCCACTGGATTTTTTGGTGTTACATCGATCCCTGCGTTGCTATTTTCTCCAAGACCTTCATTGTTATGAATGGGTGCATTTTGTGAGCTAGACATGTTTCAGCCTGAGAATCAAAAAATCTTGACAAGAAAAAGTGTAAAAATAACGTATGTAACGAGAATAAGTAAAGAAATAATCACTACAATCCTTAGCCCCACGGTGGGTGCCAAACTATTTACCTTGAAAATACGAGTAACAATTAAATTTGATTTATGATTTTAAATATATATGATTTAGTTCAATACCAATTGATAATCAAGAAGTATGAAGTAGAAATGAAAGATACAAGTAAATCAAACCAATATTACTCAGCAGCAGTGACCTCGAGGGAGGCTTGGAATAATAAGAACAATTAAGTAATAAAAGTAAAGTAATAACAATAGAGCTAATCGACAATGTTGATGAACAGTAGGCAAAAAGGTAGAGAGTACATTCTTTTCTCAGTGATCAGAAGATCTTAAAAATGATTGGGGTCCCCTTTATATAATAGGGGAACCCTAAATAAGGAATATTTCTATTTACAATAGGTAATATTCATGATACAACTGTCTAACCACCTAATACGGAAAATCGTACAATCTTATTCCAGGATTTGTGCCACGATTATGGGGATGTGTCAGGAATCTAGCTCATTCTGTTATAAATTCCTAACGATATTATTTTGGGGTCGAGTATACTCGGGCCTAGTATTCCTCGTACTACTATCTACGGGCATTACACTCTGTCTTCGAGCTTGATTTTGGTTCACTAGACCTCACCCGAACTCGGGCCTATGACGGACCCTCGAGCCTATAAATCGAAGGCATATGATTTTGACCGTATACATAGTTCATGAAATATATAGAATATGTGATGTGAGATTTTAAGGTAACTAAGTACTCAAAAGCAGAAGGTTGAGAATAGCCATACTTCGGATAAAGGGCTAGAAGCACGAGCATTCAATATCTAGGAATAATAGCGGCGGCTTTAGTGGCATATCTTCCAACCTATGGTTTCTAGGTATCGATATATCTAGACAAGAGAGTAAAGAAGATTTAGAGACGATGTGATGTCTCGCTTGATGTTCTAGAATAACATAAGGGAATCTATGGTGCAAGCAAGTGAAGGAAGGTTGTGAATAGTATAAATAGATACATAGAGGTCGCAAGCTAAAGTATAGTAAAGCGACGAGGTTTTATGATAGGAGTAAGGATAAGAAAGGGAGAATAAGAAGGTCATGAGAATGGGTAAGTTCTCGCGATTAAGCCCATGAAAACAAGAGAACTAATGGTTTCTCTAAGTTATAGAAAGTTCAGTATAGCCTGAATGAACTCAAAGGAAGCTAAGACTAACAGCGTCTAGAGTGGAATGAGGGTGTTATTGTGATAGATAAAGGATGACGTTTGGACCTATGATTGAGTATTGATTTGAAGAAACAAAAAAAAATATTTCATGAATTGCACATGATTAAAATACCCACGTAAGTGAATCACATTGTGATTCTATGAAATACGATTATAGAAGTATAGTATCGCCCGTAGGTGGATCAATCTAATTACCCAGATATCCCCAATGAGACATGGGCCCTAGTGGCATTGTTGCATAAGAGGTCAAGTCATCAGTGGTAGATTATGGATCAACATTAAGGTGAATCGATAGTGGATGGACAAAAATCACAAAGTATAAGTTGAGATTAGGCTGTCATTCTTAAGATGAACAAGTAATGAGGAAGCACTAAAGGACTTAGATTTATACATATGGGATAAGTAACGAAAGTAACCTTGAGTTTGTAGCACACCTCAGTAACGATAAATCGAAGTAAGAGTTATGATATAGTATGACCTATCTAGATGCAGTAAAGTCATATGAATGGATAAGAGGATCTATGAAATAAGGTATACCAAAATTCATAAATTCAATAAAGTACCGAGAGAAGTTATTCAGTATACCTACAGATGCCCAGAGGAACATTTTATCAAGCTATGTATATGTTTGCGAAGTGAGGCCTAGAGATTGGCTAAAAGCTAGAGGGAAAAGGAGAGAAGAGTCTCATAGGCGTACATACAAGGAAAAATTCGTACAGACTGCATGACAGAAGATAGCAAGAGTTACAAGATTAAAAGAGTTCCGACCATAGACCGTGGTGCAAGAAAGAGGCCTAATACGGGGAATTCCCTGGACTTTGGATTTTTTCAAGAATAGTTGCCTAAATGGCAAGAAGTGTATTAAAGTACTTGCATGAGCTATGGGTTATGAGAATGATAAGTACATCAGTCAACATTCAAGGACGAATGTCTAAAAGGGGCGAATGATGTCACACCTCACGTTTTCGTACATAGAAGTACGCTATAAGTAAATTGATATAAGCTCGGAAATGAGATGTTACATCTCGCATTTTCGTACGTTAAAGTTTTTTCTTTAGTTAATCGACTTAGACTCGGGGATGAGATTATCTTAAAGTTATACGCATCTATGCTATTTAGAACGAGATAAGTAAGTGCCGTAAAGGATAAAGGGTAAATGAATCGAAGAAAATAAGTTTCGTTGAAGGTTGTCGATTTGGGATAATATACGGTCCGAGATACAAAACCCGGCATTTATGGACTAATATCATACAAGGTACCCCCCCCCCAACCACGATATTAAGATACGTAAAGTGTATTAAAAGTGAGTAATATGTAAGTTGAGATAATTCTTAATTATATTGATAATTGGTTCATTATTATTTAATTGGGGATTAATTAGTTAAATAAGATATTAGTTGGGTAATTAAGACATTGAGATAAGGCCTAAGAGTCCCAAAAATGTGGCAGCCCCCTTATAGTTAAAATGACTCTTAAAAGTCTTGCATAGACGCCATATTGTAGAGGATTAAAGTGGCTTAGTCACCACTTGAAGTGGGCCCACACCCATTCAAACACACTTAAAGGTTTGTGACCATTTTGATTCATTTGGTCTCTTAGACTTTCAAGAGTTTCAAACATACTGTTCTTTCCATTAGAAATTCATGTTAGAACATATTAAGGGGAAATGATAACATTTTCCTACCCCAACACCAAATAACACATGATGGAGCACTTGGTAGGCATTTGATTTATGTTATTATTGTGATACTTTGCAATTATAAGAGAATACGGTGCAATTTTTCTCAAGAAAATTAGTTCAAGTATGTTAAGGCTATCTCTTCTTTCCTTTTGACATGATCTACACGATACAAACGAAATGAGCAAATGCACAACTTCCATAAATGACTCTATTTATAGAAGTATTAGAGGTGCCGATGTTCTTGATTCCCCATATGTCTTATTATTCTATTTTCTATTCATGGGTCTAAAAAATACGTAAGTTGATAAAGTTTACTTCAGGATATTAATCAGAGGCATAATGGTCTTATGACATTTCGAGAGGTTTTATTGTCATACTTCTCATGCATATCATTTATATATACATGTACATGGACCCATGACCAGATGGGGTTATATACGTATATATATGTATATATATATATATATATATATATATATATATATATATATATATATATATATATATGTATATGGGATATGGGAAAAGGTTACGGTATTATATACGCACCACCACCTGATCAACTGGTAGACGTTGATAATTTATCACACAATGGCCGAGATGATTTGATAGGAGGCCCGCAGAGGCTTGATGATATTATGAACACATGTACATATTCTTGACATGACATTCATATGCATATGTATGACATTATAAGTATTTCATGATTTACATAGTTATTCAGACTTAAAGGCTGATTCATTTACTCTATATTTCATTAGTGCCTTTTATGTATTTATTTATGTTCCTTAAATACTCGGTACATTATTTGTACTGACGTCCCTTTTGCTTAGGGACACTGTGTTTCATGTTTGCAGGTCCCGATAGACAGATCGAGAGTCCTCTAAGTAGGCTATTAGCTCAGCGGAAGATATTGGTGTGCTCCATTTGCTCCGGAGTTGCTTATTTGGTCAGTATGATTTAGACGCGTATTGTTTGGTATGGCAATACCCTGTCCCAACCTTTATGTTAAGTGTGTACTCTTAGATGCTTGTAGACATATGTCATGTATAAAAATGCTTGTATGGCCTTGTCGGCCTATGTTTTGAGTTTACAAATGACATGCTGGCCTTATAGGCCCGTATATCACTTGTATAAGTTTTGATATTAGGTTGGGTCGTCCTATATTAAGTATTTCCTTATGTCTATTCTGGTTAGCCTTGACGGCCCATTTTCCAATGAAAGTACAATAAAAAAGATATGTTATGTTGGTACTCGGTTAAGTAAGGTGACGGGTGCCCGTCACAACCCAAACACCTAGATTGGAATGGAAAGGTTCATCTGTCAATGCATCTAGTTGGGTTATATCTTTCTTGAAGGATCGATACATGGTCGAGAAATGTTGTTTGGCTTATCTAGCTTATGTTCGGGATACTGTTGAAGAGACTCCGGCGATTGATTGAGTGCTCGTGGTCCAGGCATTCTCTGATATGGTTCCTTCTGATCTACCAGGCATGCCAATTGATGTTTTATACTTCAATAACACATAAGAGGGGATGATTTGTGTGGTGTCCAATTTTTTTATTAAAATGATTATGGAAAGACCTGGTTCTTCTATGTGTTCCTTAACCTATTATTGCAGAAATAGTAAATGCAAAAAGTAAAGAACAAAAGTATTTTACGTGGAAAATACCTGGTTCAAAAGGTGAAAAAACCGCGACCTACTTTCCAGTAGGATTTTCCCAAACTCTCCACGGAGATCACTGAGCCAAAACCTGGTTTTTTAGCTCAAAATTTTTACTATCACTTTCACTAGCCCTAAGTTATAGATTTTTGCACTTAGCTTTCAAAATCACACACTCCTTAGACAACTGTTCCTTTTCATTGTTTAGATCCTCAAATTCATCAATTAAATCTAAGAGTAACTCAGATAGCCTTTTTTTAGACAAAAATTTAATCTTGTCTTTGAGATGAATTATACTTACCTCAGATTCCTCATCAGATTCTCCAATTGCCATAACTACTTGTTCATCTCCATCTTTATCCTCTGAGTCCTCGTCTGAGCTTTCTCCCCAGGAAGCAACCATAGCCTTTGTTGATCCTTTATTCTTCTTGGGTTGAAATTGTTCCTTCTTCATATTCCTTCGTTCAGCTCTTTTCTTCTTCTATTCAATTTCCCATTGAGGTCAGTTTTTTACAGGGTGATCAGTCTTCCCACAATTGTGAAACCCCTCATTGGTTTATTTTTTAGGAACCCTTGGTTTGATGTATCTTCCACTTCTTGAAGGACCCTTTCCTCTCATTAGGTACTTCTTGAAGTCCTTTGGGATCATGGTCGTTTCATCCTTCTCTAGATCAGCAACTTCAATGATTCTAAGTGTCAGGCTCCTTTCTTTCTTGGGTGCATCCATCTTCATGGTTTTCTTTCTAAGTTCATAGGCAGTAAGATTTCCAATTAGCTCATCCAAATTAAGAATGGCAATGTTCTTTGATTCTTGAATAAAAGTTATTTTTCTTTCCCAAGAGACTGGCAGAACCCTTATCAAAATCTTCTCAACTTTGTATTCTTCAAGAATAACCCTTCCAAGAGACTTAAGTTCATTTATCAGTGTGGTGAACCTTGTATACATCTCCTTGATGGTTTCCCCTTCCTTTATGGTGAAATTCTCATATTGAGAATACAGCAGTGTTCTTCTAGACCTCTTCACTTGAGGTGTTCTATTATGAACCACTGTCCCAGATTTCCTTAGCAGTGGTACAGCTTTGAATTCTACTATACTCGTCTGGACCAAGTCCATACACAAGCCATTTCTTCGCTTTAGCATTCTTTTCCCATTTCCTCAAGTCCTCAGCATTGCAGACATCTCTTGTTTTTGGCATATCTACTCCTTCATCATTCTTCTTCATGGTAGCCAAGGGACCATCAAAGATAATGTCCCATAGCTCATAGTCTTCTCCAATAATGTGATCTCTCATCTTGTTTTTCCACCAAGAGTAGTACATGCCATTAAAGAGTGGAGATCTACCAGTGGATTGCTCTTCCCAGTTTCCAAGTGGTGCGCACATCTTTATCTGTTCCTAAGGTGTTATCCTCTTCAAGAATAACCTACTATGATACCAATTGATGTTTGATACTTCAATACCACACAAGAGGGGAGGTGATTTGTGTGGTGTCCAATTTTTCGCTTAAACGGATTATGGAAGGACATGATTCTTCTAAGTGTTCCTAAACCTACTACTACAGAAATAGTAAATGCAGAAAGTAAAGAAAACAAGTATTTTATGTGGGAAAAACCTGGCTCAAAAGGTAAAAAAACCACGACCTACTTTCCAGTAGGATTTTCCCAAACGCTCCACTAAAATCACTGAGCCAAAAACTACATTTACAAAAACTCTTTTATAAACGTAGGATTAACTCTAATCCCATTGTAGCACATAGCCTCAACTATTGCGACAACTTCAAGTTAACTCTAACTTGAATACTCTGAGTACCTATTAAAATTGCCTTTATATAAAGTTGAAAGGTACAATATGAAAACACCTGCTACAATTGAACTAGAATAAAAGCAACACAGTTGATGTTGATTCTTCTATCTGATTCATGTAGCTTCCAGTTTGCACACTTGAATCACACACAAACTGCTTGCAAAATTTCCTTGCTATTTTTCTCTCAATTCATGTTTAACTTCTGCGTTTGTGCAAACATCTGTAAAAGAGAACAACACTGATATTTATAGAGTTAGTAAATAAATGTTAACTAGAATTCTGATGCTACTCTTCCTTGATGGAAGAGTTCTAGTTTATTTCAACTTCTAACTCATTCATTATCTTGGATAGTGTTCTCTTTGATTAAGTAGTCTTTCTCCTTATAAATTATGCAAAATTTTCGATCAGGAGATATTAATTATACCAAGTTAAGATTATCTCCTTCACGTGCATCCACATGCTTGAATCTTCCCGTTTGTATGCACACGGGGGGTGGACTTGGTTCATGCCTGAGTTTCTTTGTTAGTCTTCAAAACTTACCTTTAATTGGGCCAACACCACTAGATTGTGATATCTATTTCTGTATTGATTTGGCTCTAGTTACCCAGCCTATCTCTATTCCATTTTACCATATGGATCCGAAAGAGTTGAAGGAGTTGAAAGAACAGTTTGAGGAGTTTCTAGAAAAGGGTTTCATCAGGCCGAGTGTGTGTTTCCTTAGGGTGCAACAATGTTGCTTGTGAAGAAGAAGTATGGGACCATATGGATGTGCATTGATTACCGCCAGTTGAACAAAGTTACCATTAAGAACAAGTACTCATTGTCGCGTATTGATGATTTGTTTTACTAGTTGCACGGTGCTAGGGTGTTCTGTAAGATCCACTTGAGATCGGGGTACCATCAGCTGAAGATTCTTGATTCGGATGTTCTAAAGACATATTTTCGGACTAGATATGGCCACTATGAGTTTCTAGTAATGTCCTTCGGCTTGACCAATGGCCCGACGGCATTTATGGATTTGATGAGCAGCATTTGATAGTTGTGCTTCAGATCTTATGGGAAAAGAAGCTACATGCTAAGCTCTTCAAGTGCGAGTTTTAGTTAGATTCTGTGGAATTCTTGGGGCATGTTGTATTAGGTGAGGGTATTAAGGTAGATACTAGGAAGATCGAGGTATTCTAGAGTTGGCCTCGTCCTATCGCGGGACCAAGATCAGGAGCTTCTTGGGGTTAGTAGGTTATTATCACCGGTTTGTGGAGGGCTTTTCATCTATTGTAGCACCTTTGACAAGATTGACATAGAAGGGTGTTCTATTCTGATGGTTTGATGATTGCAAGGCAAGCTTTCAAATGCTCAAGATCCCATTGACTACAACACTATGTTAGTGTTGCCTTCAAGTTCAGGAATGTATATTATGTATTGCGATATTTCATGCGTTGGACCGGGTTGTGTATTGATGCAGGAGGGGCGATTTATTGCATATTCTACATATCAGCTGAAGCCCCATGAGAAGAATTACTTGGTACATGATTTGGAGTTGGCTGCGATAGTTCATGCTCTCAAGATCTTGAGGCATTATCCTTATGGGGTGCCCTGTGAGGTTTACACCGATCATCGTAACTTGCAATATTTTTTCAAGCAGTGGGATTTCAATTTGAGGCAGCGCAGGTGCTTTACTTACTAAAGGATTATAATATTAACATCATTTATCATCCGGTCAAGGAGAATGTGGTCGCGGATGCCTTGAGCAGAAAGGTTGAGAGTATGGGTAGTTTGGCATTCATTTCAGCATAGGAGAGATCATTTTCTTTAGGCTTCTTAGCTAACAGACTTATGAGATCGGATATTTTGGAACCCAGTCGGGTTCTTGATTGTGTAGTGGCTCAATCTTCCTTACTCGAGCATATCAAGGCTCACCAGTACGATGATCTACGCTTATTGGTTCTTAGATAGTTGGTACTACAGAGTGGAGAAAAGGAGGTTACTATTGGTGAGGATGGTGTTCTGCCACTCTAGGGTTATTTATGTTCCTAATGTTGATGGATTGAGGGAGAAGATTCTAAAGGAGGCACACAGTTCAGTATTATATTCATCTAGGTGATACGAAGATGTATCGCGACCTAAGGCAATATTATTGGTGGCGGCGCATGAAGAAGGACATACTTGAGTAAGTAGCAAGGTGCCTACATTGCTAGCAAGTTAAGTATGAGCACCAGAGGCCAGGTGGCCTACTCCAGCAAATGGTTATACGTAAGTGTAAATGGGAGCGCATTAATATGAACTTTGTAGTTGGTTTGCCGCGAACTTTGAGGAAGTTTGATGTAGTTTGGGTCACTGTTGACAGGTTGACCAAGTCGGCACATTTTATTCCGGTTGTGACTACATATTCTTCAGAGAGATTGGCCCAGATTTATATTCAGGGATTGTTCGATTGCATGGTGTGCTTGTTTCCCTCATATCATATAGAGGCCCTCAGTTTACTTTGCATTTCTTAAGGGAAATACAGAGTGAGTAAGGGGACTCAAGTAGAGCTCAGCGCGTACTTTCATCTGCAAACCGACGGGCAGTTGGAGCGGACAGTTCAAATCTTGGAGGATATGCTCAAAGCATGTGTGATTGATTTCGGAGGGTAGTGGGATCGATTCTTCACTTTGGTTGAATTTGCTTATAACAACAGTTATCAGTCCAACACTGAGATGGCTCCATTTGAGGCTTTATATGGTCGGTAATTTAGTTCACCCGTCGGATGGTTTGAGCCTAGCAAGGCTAGGTTATATGGTACTGATTTAGTGAAGTATGCCTTGGAGAAAGTAATGTTGATTCAGGAGTGACTTCGCACAACACAGTCTAGATAGAAGTTACACGGATCATAAAGTGTGTGATTTATCATTTATGGTGGGAGAGAAGGTTCTCTTGGAAGTCTCACCGATGAAGGGAACCATGAGGTTTGGGAAGAAGGACAAGTTGAACCCGAGGTTTATAGGTCCATTTAAGGTGTTGAGACGAATTGGGAAGGTTGCTTATGGGCTTGCTTTGGCTCCCAGTCTATCAGGAGTTCATCCGGTTTTCCACGTGTCTATGCTCCGGAAGTATCATGCCGACAGGTCGCATGTGTTAGACTATAGAACGGTTCAGCTAGATGAGAGCCTGGATTATGAGGAGGAGCCAGTTGCCATTGTTGACAAGCAGGTTCACCAGTTAGGCCAAATCTCTGCTATACACTTTTTGAGGACCAATAATACCTGACACATGCAACACTTCAAAATTGTATCTAGTACACACTACTTTTTTCTTGACCAGTTTTTGTTTGGAGATTGCATCCACGTGCCAATCAAAATGTGACACATGTCATAACTCATAACTCATCTGTAAATAAATAGTACTCTATATATTTAAAATAAACCTTAGTTGATTAAATTAAAATAAAATATTATGTCATCTCCCCCAAGCACCCTCCCCCCCCCCCCTTCCCATCAGCTTCCTCTTTGGCCATGAAGCTCAGTAGAAAAGAACGATATCATCTAATATCAATCGAGAATAATACATGGAGCTCAGATGAGAAGCAAATCAAGGTAAACAAACGAAGCCAAGAATGTCATTTCATTATCACTGCAACAACATTTTAAGATTCGAGAATGAAATAGATGAATATTGAAATTGCAATGTCTCCTTCCTCAATTTTTGGATCTTATACTACGACCAAACAAAGTAAATCAAAGTTAATTTTGGTTTCCATGAATTAAGAACTCCATTGTGAGAAAATCTTCAATCTTCTCTTATAAATTTATTCATTCTCATGAAATATGAAAAATGATTCCACTTTAATTATGTAATTATTTGATGTTTTGATGGAATTTAAGGGTAGAAAAAGAAGTAAGACAAGTTTGAAAGGGCAAGAGATGAAGAAGGGTTTAATTTTTGTTATTCTCACAAAAGTACACCTTGTTTATGTCACGACCCAAACCAAAGGGCTATGACGGGCACCCGATACCTTACTCAATCGAGTACCAAAGTAATATATATTTCTTATTGTAATATCATTGGTAAATGGGCCAAAAGGGCCGTCATGAGATAATCAAAATGCAAGATAAAAGAATACTAGACATAGGACGACCCAACATGATATAGAAACTTATACATGCGATGATGTGACATACAGGCATATAAGGCCGGCATGATCGTTTGTAAACTCGAAACATAGGCCGACAAGGCCATGCAAGTATTCATATACCTGATATCTGTATAGAAGCCTCTAAGAGTACATAAACGTCATAAAGGTTGGGACAGGGTCCCGCCATACCAATCAATACATGTCCAAATCATATTGACCAAATAGGCAACTCCGGAGCAAGTGGAGTGCACCAACACCTTCCACTGAGCTATTAGCCTACTAGGATGACTATTAACCTGTCAATCGGGACCTACGGGCATGAAACTCAGCGTTCTCAGGCAAAAGGGGGATGTCGGTATAAATAATGTACCAAGTATGTAAGGAATAAAAATCAATAAATAAAAGACATGAGAGAAACATGAAGTAAAAGACTCAACATGTAAGTATGAATAACTTTGTGAATCATTTAATATTTATAATGTCATGCATACGCGTATAAATGTCATATGATGCATAGGTATATGTGTACATAACATCATCAAGCCTCTGAGGGCATCCCATCATATCATCTGGGCCACTGTTGGCAAAATCATTAATGTATACCAGCTAATCAAGTGGTGGTACGTATATAACACCATAACCTTTCCACATACCTCATATACATATAATATATGCGTATATAACGTCATCTAATCATGGGTAAATGTATATGTATAAATGATGCAATGCATAAGAAGTAAGCCAATAAGATCTCTCGGGATGTCATAAGATCAATATGCCTTCGGTTAATATCATGGAATAAACTCTATCAACTTAATTTTTTTCTAAGATCCATGAACATACGATATAATAATAGGACACATGGGGAATCAAGAACATAGGCAACCCTAGTACTTCTAAAAATAGAGTCATTTGTAAAAGTTTAGCGTTTGCTCGTTTCGTTTGTATCATATGTGTATACAGTAAAAATCAGAGGGTCCGATTTTATGATCATTATGGCGCTTCGCGAGACCACCTCTGAAGCCTCGAGGCCCAGCTCGAGGTTCGACCCAGAGGGTTCTTAATGATCGACCTCGAGGTAGTGCAAATCAAAGGCTATGATGGACAAACGGGAAGTTCACAAGGTACTTGATTAAAGCTAACCAAGTCTATTAGGCTAGTTCTAGCCCGCACCGTGGCATTAAATGGTTATATCAGCCTCATATCTTTGTAATAAATTTACTTGTACTATGTTGGAATTTCCTCTTATATATAAAGAGAACCCTTGTCATTTTGTAACATACACAACACATAACATTCAATACAAAGAACAAGAACATTCTCTTCTCTCTAACTTAAACATATTCTCCCTTGATTTTATCGCTTACATTTATAACATTTCTTGCATTTATTTTGTTTCATTAATTGTTCTTCATTTATTGTTCATTATTGATCATAAAGAGCTTTCATCAAAGCTCTCAAAACTATTAGTGCTTCATCGGCTTTCCATAGCTTAGCATCAAGCTTGACCTCGAGACCCCGTATACCTAGCTCGAGGCCCCGATCCTCAGCCGCTCGATTTGCTTAAACATACTGCTTTCGACTTCTTACCTTTATCATGGGTTTTGATAAATTTTTTTAAGCTACAGGTGGAAGAGATGAAGCATAGGGGAATTCAGGGAAGACAAGTGAGGAACGTGTGGGTTGGGTGGGGGAGGGGTTGGTGGGACTGGTAGTTTTAGGAAGGTTTAATAAAAGGGAAAAATAAGGAAAATCTTATTACTTTGACATGTGGCACTAAATACGAATTTAGACAAAATATTTTTCAAGTTTTACGCGCTCAGTCTTTTTGTTAAACACGCACTTGCCATGTAGTAAAAATGGTGTGTACTAGATACAATTTTAAAAAGTTGCGTGTGTTAGGTTATATTGGTCCTCGGAAAGTGTGTAACAATGATTTGGTGTATAGTTTAAGTGGTTACTTCTGTATTTTGCCTATATGTTATAAGTTTATATATGCATTGTATATATGCATTATACATTCTATCTATCTATTTTGTATGTGTGTGTGTATATATATAAAGAGAGGGAGAGAGAGAGACATGGAAATAGATAGATAGTGCAAATTTGTATGAATACACGTGTATAAATAATGTAAATATGTTTTATACAGTATAGATACACCTTCAATACAACATGTATACACAATATTATATACCTTTTGTCAATACCCACTGCAGCCATTGTAATCCATGACTCTTATTTTTGTTAGTATTTATTTAATCAATTATAATCAATGTAAAATATATAAATATTGATTATACATATATTACATAATTATTATACATTGATTATATAGTGTATAAGTAAAGAAGGACCGACGAACTTGATCGATTTTTTTTCTCTGACAATGACCATTTTCACCGCAACTCTCGCCTTTTCTTAAAAATTCATCCAAAAAAGGATCATTCAATATTAGTTCAGGAAATGAGGGATAAGCAAAGAAGGCGGCAGCCACAACCATACTTTGGCCGAAAATTATCCGGAAGCATTGTTGCATCTAAGTTAAGGCGGAGGAGATTACGAGTTCAACACATAATAATTATCAATGAGAGGAATGAGAGTAATAAATGAGAGTATGAGACATGTGCAAGACTACTATCTAGGAATCTAATTCTTATTTTATTTCACTTCTAAAATACTACTATTCTTTTGAATTCACTAATTAAGATTATTATTGAACTACTAATTCCTTCGAATAAACTTCAATTCCAAGAGATAAACTAATAGAAAGCTCTGTGAATACTTTCTATGAAAATATTGATGGTTTTAATTTTAAGGTTAACATCTCACTAATATTTTTTTATTTTTTTAGTACAATTAACAATTCAACAGGCTCTTCTGATTACCTAGAAGAATCATGAATTGAAACTAAAGCATACGATGCAAAGATATTCTATAAACTACTCCTCTTTAGATTAACTAAGATAATAAATAACTCCACAATATAATTTAAATCGGAGAAATTAATTCAAAAAAATAATAAGAATCGAATTCCTAAATAGATAATCAATATATGTATGTCAAAACTCTAAGGAAAAACTATTCTATAATAGTGAGAGAAATCTCACAGATAAAGTCGAAGAACAAGAAAACATTAATCTAACATTACAATTCAAACTCGCATATCGAATTGCAGAGACGGATCAAGGATTTTAAGAGGATAAGTGCATTATTATAAATAGACGGATTTAGGATTTAAATTTGATTTTCAACATTTAGCTTATAGAAATCATTACACTATTGAAATTATAGGTTTAAAGTTTTTTTAGACATTTTCTTGATTTTTCCAAAATATATTTGTACTCCCTGTCGAAAATTTGTTAGTCAAACCTGTTAATTGACTCTATACTACCTCCTCAATTGCTACTAGTTTTAATATAAGACATTTCATTTAATTATGGAAAAATACCTAAACTACCCCCCAAATTATGCACCAAATTCCTTTGAAATATTTTTTGCGGACCAAAATAACTTTACCCACTCAACCTTTTCGAAGTTTGTCTAAGATACCCCATTTTTTACCAAGTAAATTACACGCAAAACGGGCGCGTGAAGAGGTGAAAAATGAAATTTTGAAATTTTATTTGAACGGTGTAGATTCGAGCAAGTTGATCCAAAGGTCTAAAAAAAATTCTTTTTATCCTTTTTTTTTTTAACCATTACACAAAAAAATGCTAGTGCTAAAACCTTCGTCCCCAACCTCCCTGCTCATTGGCCTTATTCCCAGCAATGGCGGACCCAGAATTTTGTGTAAGCGGATTCAATTTTAGAAATATATAAGTTTAGTTGTAAAATAGTTGTCAAGGGTTCAAATAAATACTTATACAAAATTTACACAACTTTAATCCTAATTTATACATATACACAGTATTAATTTTTGTGAAGCGGGTTCAGTTGAACCCGCTAGCCACTACTTGGGTCCACCACTGATTCCCAGGATATACTTCATCCAAGCACTCCAGTAGATCCAAGTAGGAATAAAAAAGAAATAATCTTTAGATTTAATATCTCCACCCGTATTTTTCTCCATAGACATGGAGTTATCAGTGAAACCCTTATCTTTTTCTGTCTTTTATCAACCGAAAATGAAGTTCTACTTGAAATTCTGACCGGTGAAATAGTTTAAATTCTGTTTCAAGTTGAAAAATAAAGAAGTTAATACAGTTGGGTGCTTCATTAATATGAATATGGTAATGGCACAAGAAGAGAGTCAATGGGTTTTTTCTTGTGGGTTGTATCTGCCATGGCTGCTAAGGTTTTAGAGGAAGAATGATTGTACACTTCCACTACAACTTAATTGGTGCAAAATCAATAATTCATTTCATATATCAATAAAAGCAATTCTGGGTTTTTCTTAAAGAATGGGAGAAGTAAGGTTTTTTATGAGGGAATGTTCTGATTAATCGGAGAGGAAAGTGGAGGACGGTGGGGGAGGGGGGAGGGAAAAGTAAGAGATGAGTGGGGTGGGGTTTGTTTTCTGATTTCTTTTTCTTGTTCAAAAATTAGTATCAATTGGGATGCAAATTATAAATTTTCTTTTTTGTTTCCTTGAGTTATGAGACGTGTCACGATTTAATTAGAACGTGTGATGCAATCTCTGAGATGAAGTGGTCAAACACAAAAAAGGAGTGTCTTAGGCAAACTTAGGAAAAGATGAGTGTGTAGAGTAATCTTGGTCCGCAAAAAATGTGTAAGAAGGATTTGATCCATAGATCGGGGGTAACTTATGTATTTTGCCTTTAATTATATAAAATTTTGTTGCATTACATAAGAAGAACGGATTTCAATAGACTTAGGGATTTTAAAAAATAAACTAAATAAAAAAAGACAAAGGAAAAAGTAAATCAAAAGGCAAGATGGACAAGAAAATTAAATTCTTGACCTCATGCACCAGTACATCATGTGATGCATGGTTCAGGGAGGAGAGCACGAGTGCACGTGAACCCGCTTCCATCTTCTTAGATACGTCTTTGTTGAATTGGTGGAAGGATGATGAATTCTTGTGGGCTCCAACGCTCTATCAATCCTCCATAAGTGAAAAGTCCTTCAAAAATTGAGTTGTATTTATATATTGTAAACATCCTTGGAACAAAATACACTAAATGAGATGAACTGCAAAAATTGACAGCAGAAGTGTACTACCGCGTTGCACAAGGCGATGCAGGGCGCAACACACTATTGCTTTTTTACTCTCCAACTACCTCATCTCTGATCGTCTGATGAAATTTTAGCCTAAAGTATCGCAAGGCGAGACGTACTGCGCGTAGCGCTAGGCCATTTTTGGCACCTTCCATTTCTGGCAGCGAACTATTTAACCAAAATTTTCTTGATGGGGTTAAAATGTAAATGTTGGTTCTACAAAGGTTTATCCAGTGTAATTTCATGTAATTGCTCTAGACTGTAGCCCATATACACTAGGGCAAGACAACAACCCAATTCACTCCTGGATATTTTTAAGGAAAATTACCGGCTATGTCCATTTATAAGTAGCTCATTACAAAAATTGGCCAATTGATAAAATATTACTAATATTAGCCAATTAGTCATTTGTAGCAAAAAAAATATCTAATTTTTACTTTGTTTTGAGTGGGTATTATTAGAATAGATTGGGCACAACTTAAAGAGCTTGAATCTCAGCTTTGGGATGATTTGGTGAAGTTTCGAGGTGGTTTGATTTAAAAATTCAAAGTAAAAGTCGAACATGAAAAAAAATGGTATTTGTATCACACTGTGTATCATTTGTGTATCACATATGTATCATATTTGTATCAATTGTGTATCACATGTATATTCATGTATACCTGTGTGTGAGATACATGCGTGATACATGTTTGATACATGTGTCGCAGAAGACTTTTTAAACTCGATTTAATTACGAATTTCGATACAAAACCAGTCCAAATCACCTCCAATCTTCCTCAAATTTTGTATATTGACTTATCTATATATTTTCAATGAATTTCAAATATACCCGTTGAAAAAGTTTCTTTTTTGTTTAGATTTTTGAAATATGGTATAAATTTTTGTATTTCATCACCTTATTTGCTACCTCGTCCATGAAATTTCCTTTCCATCTTGTATCTAATGTTGCTAATCACGCTTAAAAATATGGAAGGTGATTTTTGCATGTGATTCTTTGAGAGAAAGGACCCTATTATTTGGTTTTTCAATTTTTGTTAGCTAGTTTTGGTAAGTCTATGACTAATGGCTATAGGTTGGTAAGTTAAGATTTATTTGGGACATTTGTGTAACTTTCCCTATTTTTAAGTATATAATGATAATGATCCTATTCTTAAAATATGCCGGACCAAATATAGTCGATCAAAAGTCTTTTGGCAATTAGAATTTCAAGACATTTTTATAATTTAATATTCACAACTATTAGTTGAAATGATTAACCAAACACAATTTATTATCAAAACTAGAAAAATTTGACATCCACTGCATCTGTGTGGCTTTGTCGAACATCTAGCTAAGATCCTCATAAATGTTTGGACACTTAGATGCTGTACAAACTACAATAGAAGGTTTGTTCTCAGTGAAAATTCAAAACCAAGAAGTATGTACAGAGCGGAAGAGAATTTAAATAGAAGTATAGCAAAAAATATTTGCAAAAAGTTGATCCAGAAATTAGTAGTTCTTTATGTTTCTTGTTCTCTCAAACAAGCATCAACATTGCTATTGAATAGCTTAATACAAAGATCAGCAAGATGAGAAGCCGGAAGATACTCGGCATCTGTACCAGCAAAAGACTAATCACTGTTCTGCAAAATCACAAAAAGGGATTCTGTAAGAGAAATGTCACTTTCCCTAGATTATGCTAGAAAGCTTAACTATTCAGAATGACTCAATATAGCCCATTTTCCAAAATTGGGAGCATTTATATCAATATCAATTTGCTCAATTACTTAATCGTCACGGTTACTACACATTCAATTGTTGAAGCTCCGTGTTGTCAGATTTTCTACTCCGTAATTTCTACTGGAGTTCTAGCAAGTCCCTTCAGGGACATCTGTTAAAGTGGAACGACACTGGAGTTCTAGCAATACAGGTCCACAAAGCTATTAAAAATCACTCTCAAATCTTCTCAACTGTTCAACAAGTTAGTTTGAAAGTAACTTGGCATTTATACATCAACTTGAACAAATTACCATTAAACAAAAATTAGACCGCTTTTATTGATAGTTAGAATAGGCTTCCAGTTTTTGGGTTATGTATCCACAAAAAGCACACATAACACAAGTACAAGTATCAAAGCTCAAAATCTGTCACCCCACGGTTAAGTATCTTATTCTTGATTCCTGCATCATCCCCCTGAATCAAATGAAAGAACTTTTACAAACTTGATTACTACATACTTTCTCCATCTCAAATTGAATGTCTCCATATACTTTTAATTATATTCTATAACAAGGTCCACTTGAAAAGGTAACTGTGGTAAACATTACAGTTCTTTAAAATTGAATTTAACCCATCCTTACTTATCTGAGCAGAATTTTCCACCCATCCTTCAACAATCATGTAAAACAAAACCTATCAATTTAATGCAAAACAAAGAAAAGAACTTAAAGGGATAGTGCTTTTTGCTAAAAGTGGGCACTTTTCTTACCAAGATGAATTGCAGACCAGTATTTACGTTCAACTCACTCCTTTGTTTCACCTTCATCTCTTAAAATCCAGTATATTTCAAAGGATAAGAGCAACAATAGGAGTTATTCAAGGATGTCAGAAGAAGAGGTGTTTTGACAAATTAAGGTCCCGGTGAGGGTTGTCTATTAGGGTGAAGAAACATTGCTCCACAATTAGTAGATATATCTATATTACCTAGGGTCTTCATTTTCCTCAACTTACTCAATACTAAGAGGTGTAAAAAGGGATTTTGGTACATCATGTGGATCCTTGAACGCATTAATAACTTGCTCAGAGTTGCGCACACGTACCAGATACTTGTCCACATCCTACCACGTACATAAATGGGTGAGACAAGAAGCTGTTGAACAAGAGTTGCATTGTATTCTTTTCTTTTCTTTTTGATAATTGTGGTGTCCGGTCCAGCTTGTGCACACCTCGACTAAATCCTTCGAATACCTTCTACCTCCCACCAACAACAGGTACCAAGTAACTCTTGGCTTAGACAGATGGAAAGAAATCACCTAGTGTTTTTGCCTCCGCTAGGATTTGAACCTAAGACCTTATGATTCTCAACCCACTTCATTGACTACTAGGTCACACCTTTGGGTGCAAGTTGCACTATATTCATTAGCAATAAAAGCATTTAAATTTGATCATATCGATTGAGAATCTCATCATAGATTAGGTGGTCAACCAACTAAGTGAGTTGAGATATGTATCCGAGTCGCATAACCTTTCTCTAGCCAAATCCTATCATTGAAGGTCTGCCTCTATTTATTTCATGGTATCAAGCTACCAAGAGAATTTGAATGATAAAAGAAACACGGGTTTGTAATTTTTTTCAATATTAACTGCAATTGCCATACTATGAGAACTCTTAGCAGTGTTACCAATCCAGTGCTGCCACCTCATCTACTCCTCCATCTTGGATCGATCTAATAGAGCTGTGGGCATCACAGCTTTGCTCCCGTAACAGAATTCACGAAGGAGTTGATAGTTGGGCTCTGGATTTGTTCATACCTAGAAAATGTAACGGAATATGTGTGATGCTAGATCAGGGATTGGTGAACTAAGCTTTAATTGAAGTACTGAGCTCGTTTGTATTAACCATTGACCATCCTTGGATAGCCACTACCATCCTTGGATAGCCATTCTTCGATCCCAAATTCATAGGTGTTGATTTCAAAATACACTAGCTGTAGGTTTAGGATGATAAAAAGAATCCAAAACATGGTTTGAAATTTCTTCCGATTTTAAATGCAACTGCCATACAAGGAGACATCTTAAGACACTTTCCTAATCCAATGTTGGTACCTCATCTTCTCCTGCATTTTGGATTGATCTAATAGAGTCGCAAGGGGGCATCCAGGCTTGGTTCTCATAAAGGAATTCTCGAAGGAGTTGGTAGTTGGGCTCCGGATTCGTTCGTACCTAGAAAATGTGATGGAAAATGTGAATTGTGATGCTAGATCAAGGTTTAGTGAACCAAGCTTTAGTTATGGTATAGAGCTCCTTTTTGTTCACCAATCGCCATCCTTGGATAGTCATTCTTAAATCACGATATCCTTTTCTTTTTCTTTTTTTTTTTTTGATAGAAAGGTAAATAGTCTTAAATCACGAATTCGTTTTAAAGTTCAGTAGCTGTAGGCATCACCAGTCCATGTAACATAGGCAAACAGCTTAAGATTCTCGATACTTGAAACTTCCCTGCTTGCCCAATGCCCAGCCACTTGCCGTTTCCCCCTCCGAACCCAAAAACCCCTCAAAAGAAAAAAAAAATGAAGGTCGATTTTATTATATCATTGGACTTCCGGAAGCAACTAATCCATTTTGACTTTTCCACTATTTCTTATTTCATTAATATATGGGGGTTATATTGTTTCTTATTTCTGCAAGCGTGCATTATGCAAACTGCAGAGATCGAGAAGAAGGCTTTCCACCTGAAGCTGTTTTTTTGGACTTTAACGAAAGAAAGAAACCAGATATGCTTCGAGGGAGTGGCCAGATGATCTGGTAAATCTATTTAGCTGGAAGAACCATTGTCATGTGAATGATTCTTTTTGATAAGTTCATTGTACGTAAATGATGCTAATCAGTTTTTTGAATTTGTTCTTTAAGTTTTATGTAGGAGTCAATGTTACATTTGTAAAATACGCATCCACTGGATGCAACTAAGCAATAACATTTTGGTTACATGAATTAAACAGAAGTGTAGGATAAAGCAAAGTGATCCGACCAAGTCATGACATGAAGGGCTTGAATCCAGTAAAAGAGAGTAACTGCATGGTAAAATATTTATAGATAAAAAGCACATAGCTAGAGAAAGGGTTTTAGGGTAAGAGAACAACTTACTCGCAATTCATATTTGAGAGTTTCCATAGTCTAAGCCTTGTGCAAAAGAGCCTTCATAGACAAACTGTCATTTTTCATACAAAATAGTAGGAGTCATATTAATGAATATCCAAGTAACTTAATCTTTCAAGGTCAGAAGAACTACTACATAGTCAACTAACTGAACCAAAGAAGGAACAGCAGAAAATATGACCCGCTACTTCACCTGCGTATTGGAGCCAAGCTGACTTCCAACTATATCTTTTCTAACAGATGCATCTCCAACCCTAGCAGATCCCTTGGCGTCTCCCTGATATCAGTTACAAGCCCACAGTACATTTTTTATGAAAATCATAATTTAAAAGAACAAGGAAATCTATCTCAATGATGTGGAGAAACTGTGTATACCTCCATCTAAAACAACATCATTGATCCATATAATCCAGCAGAGGAAGTTGTTCAGCAACCACAAGAATAACATATACTCAGTGATTATAGCATAAATATCCAGTCAAATTACAAACTCTTGAAAACTACAATAGTGAAGTTCATAACCATTACTGGAGGACATGACGAAGAATTGCAGTTACCTCTCTGTACCTAGCCAAATAGACCTTCAGTGGCTGAATGTAGTCCTCAAATCCTAAGGTAGCCAGGGCTGATAGCAGATCATCTCCATTAATCGTCTTCCTCTTCTCTTTCTGACACTTGTCGCTTGCTCTATAAAATTAAAGAAAACACGTTCAAAACATGCAAGGAAAGTGGTTTTTACTTCCATGTGTCATCATTCTACTTAATCTCGGTATCTATATGTATAGAAGTCTGCTCTCTAACAACAAACATTTAACAATGTAGAACGTGTCTTCTACACAAGTACCAACACATATTCCAACTTCCCAAGCTTTAAATTAGTACTTGTGTAGAAGACACGTGATTGGGACAAGGTAACCTTGTTGAACGTGCTTCCATGTATTTATATAAAGATACCTACATCTAATATACAGCTTGTATGATCCAGAAAAAGAAATAACAGTAAAATAATACCAGCCAAAAGATTTTAGCTACATGAATACTTTTTATGTAAGGGTTTAGGGCTTAACGTACATATCATGCTGGAAATGACAGAAAATATTCAATCTTCCAAATTCTGACCCCCCCCCCCCCGGATTGTGCACTAAAACTAGTGAAAAGTCAGGCGTGCCATAGTTTTGATAGAAACATGATTGGACAGGTAACCTTGTCAAAGTAAGGTAAAATAGGAAAGAGGATTTCTATTTTGGAAAAGGGACAGCAGTGTGAACATCCAAACAGGGGAAAAACTAGGGATGGCAAGATCAGCTGAATAAGAATGTGCAGAGCAACTCTGCATTATCCCTGGCAAAAGTGCAACTGTGGATTGTTGTACATTCTATTTTTGAGGATTAAAAAGTACTCTCTCCCTTTCAAAAAGACTGAACCTATTTATTTTTTAATCAATTTCAGAATGAATGACCTCTTTCTAAGAAAGAATGTAACTTTAAACTTATTATTTTACCCTTAATGAGATGATTTATAGCCACATAAAATATCTTTGAAATGTTCTAGACCACAAATTTCAAAAGTCTTCTGTTTTTTCAAATTACACGCCCAGTCTTGCTTCACAATAGCTATTTTTTTTTCCCACCTAGTGTCTGGTACCGGCTTAGGGGCCCGAGTAATCCGGATTCGGGCCGAGAAGTCCCACATTGGGAGGTAAAGTACTCCCTATGAAAGGCTACTCTATTCTTAGGGCTCGACTCGAGACCTCTAGTTAAAGATGGAGGGGTATTTACCACCCACCAAAACCTGTGGCAGTCACAATAGCTCTTGTTTTTGTCTCACTAACCGAAAACCAAAAGCAGGTATTCTTCTTTTGGTTCAACTACGATACATTCTAACCAATGTCACAAGTAGAAACGATAAATTATTTGACGATGTGTTCCTAATTTTCTTAGTAAGCACGGGGAAGAATTGTAGTAGAGAGCATGCCTTTTTTGGGGGGGATTGACAGTAGACAGTGGTTGATTACATGCTGACATGCCCACCTTTTTCCTTCTATTTTTAGCCTTCCGTCCTCCTGCTGGCTCATTGATGCAAGTACTACTATTCTCGTCCTCCATTTTTTCCTGTTTCTCTTGAGAACATAATTAAAATGGCAGGTCATTCTACTCAACCTCTATTATAGTCAAGTCCTCTTTTTTGTGTTCTTTCCTTTCACAAAGCAGACGACTTACTTTACTCCATTAAGGACACGACGCCTCTACTATTCCCTTGTCTACTACTCCTTATCAACACATCTTTCCCTGTATTCTTTTTCCCCTAACGGACCAGGAGCTGATCACATGTCCATGATCCCCCTAGCTCTTGAATGCCGTGAACAATTCAACTTTTAGTCATAGCCAGGGGAAAGGGAATGGTGAAGAGGGATTTCAGAAAGGAAGATAGCAGCCAGCAAAGAGGAGCAAGGGAGCTTTATGCTGTTTGGCAAATCATGGAAGAGTCGTAGCCAGAGTTTATTTTTTGAGCAAGCTATTACCTCCCCTCCCCTCTGTTAATGCTATCAAAACAACAACACCCAAACATCCTATTGATTTCTCAAAGGGGAATATTTTGTTAAAAGGCTATATTTCTCATGCATACAAAATTTTGGATAACAAGAGAAACACAACAAAGTTTCTAACTCTTAACAGATTATCGATCTAAAAAGGTATGCCAACTAGTTATCTGTTTCCATATACAACAGCACAGAAAAAGTTCCGAGGATATTACCAAAAAGGCGTAAAAGGAAATCCAAAAAATAAAATCTTGAAACAAGAAATTAGCCAAACTAGATGACCTCCAAGCATACACATTAAAGCTAGAAACTTACACGTATAATGCCACAAAACTTCAGTTGGCATAGCATTCTTTACCAATTAGTATAACGATTTCAGTTATACGCACAGTCTACTTTAACCTTTATAACAGGTTACTTAACATTTATTAAAGATCAACAATCCATGTTATTAAATAGAGTTACTTGCAATTAAACCGAATTGTGTAGGTATTCTTCCACAGTCAGTGCGAACTTAAACTCGTAGAATAACCTACTATAAAATTCTCATTCCTCCATTTCAGCAAAAAAAATTCTGGTATAAATTACATAGGTCTCTATTATTTACGAATTTATCGAAGCAATAAATAAAAATTTAAATAAGCAAAGCTTACTCGCTGGTGATGAAGCTGATGAACTCAGAGACGCATTCCTGAACAGTATCCTTAGAATCCTTAGCGATCTTTCCATTAGCAGGCAATGCCTTTTTCATGATGCGTCCTATATTCGCGATCGGGAGGTACCTGTCTTGTTCTCGCAAGTTCGACTGAGGGCTCCGCTCGCCGCCACTCTCATGGCTTCCGCCGCCGCCGCCTGGACTCGCCGGTTCCGCCATCCTTCACTCTACCGGAACCCTAACTAACTTTTATGTGTCTCGAAAAGGATGATCCGTGAGAAAGTATTGATTGGTTTCGTTCAATAGTATGAGAGAAAGAACTTTGTATTTGGCGGAAAATGGTTGCTTTTGATGGCTTTTCTAAGCTGTGTTTTGCGACAGTGTTCACATATAGTAGGGAAGAACCTATTTTTTAATACACCAGGCCTAGTTTCTTTTAATATAGCCTTTGAATATCAAAATTTTAATTTAAAAAAATTTAGTTAATCTAATTTAAGTAACTTCGAAGATTAGTCAAAAAGCTCTAAAAAAAATATAACAACTAAAAAGGGATGGAGGGGGTATTTTTTTCTTAGTGGCACAGGTAAGTTGAATTCTTTGTGCCGAAAAATTATATCGTATTTTTCATGCATATATATTAAATTATAAACACTATAATTTCTGACTTTGGCCACTAATACTTTTGATCTTCTCTTGTTACATAGAGTTAGTTTTGTATCCATGAATAAATATTTTAAAAAATTGGATGAGTTTTGTAATAATGATCCTTAAAATGTTTTTGTGAACTGCTAGAGCAGAGGTGCAGAGAATAAAAGCAGCCTTGAGGCGGAGAGGAATAAACTGAGCAGCAATACAATATACACGTCTGCAAGATTTGATATGCCAAACACGTGCAAACATTCAGTCTCTAAATAGCTACCCAGTGCGACTCCACATATAAATAAATAAGAGAAAATTTACTCTGCACTTCTTGTTTATTCATTACTTTCATGTTATAAATAAACATAAATTGTTTGACTTGATATAAACACAAAATACATGTATTTTATTTATTTATTGTTCTCCTCTATTTGAAAGGATTTCCTATTCAAGACAATGAGTTTAATTTTCAGCTTGGAGCCATAGCATTCATTTGCCAAGTTTTATTGATAATGCTAGATCCATTATATTACTTGCTAGATATCGCAAGAAACATGATGTAATAAAGTATCTATGAAATATATATGCTGCAACTTCAACGTATACAAGAGTGCCATTGTGAACTATTCTTATTGGTTCCTCACTGAATTGTTAACGAAAAACTGCTCAAAAAGAAATTTTAGACGTTAATTCGATCTAATGGTCTAGATCAAGTGTGACGACCCGACCCGACCCGTCGTCTCATGTGTTACTGTCCCGATTTCCCCGTTAATTGCTTCTTCATATTTCATTACCGGTATGTGGGGTGTGAGAGTTGATTTGGATTGGTTTTGATAAGAAATGAGACACTTAGTCTCTTTAAGGGAAGCTTAAGTTGGAAAAGTTAACCGAATGTTGACTATTGAGTTAGAGGGTTCGGAATTGATTTTCGATGATTTGGTTAGCTTTGGGGGATGATTTGTGACTTAGGAGCGTGATCGGAATTGAATTTGGGGGTCCGGTGTAGAATTAAGCTTGAATTGGCGAAGTTAGAATTTTGGCGAACTCTGGTTGATAGGTGAGATTTTGATCCGAGGGTAGGAATGGAATTCCTAGAGTTGTTGTAGCTTCGTTGGGTGATTTTGGATATGTGTGCAAATTTTCAGGTCATTCGGACATCGTTTGGTTGGGTTTTGATCGAATGCGCATTTCGGAAGTTTTGAAGAAACTTAGGCTTGAATCCGATGTGAATTGATGATTTTAGCGTTGTTTGACAAGTTTTGATGATCAGAATAAGTTCGTATGATATTTTGGGATATGTTGGTGCATTTGGTTGAGGTCCCGGGGGCCTCGGGGTGGTTTCGGATGGCCAATCGCACCATTTTCTAAGTTGAGGAGTTGTAGAATTTCAGTTCAGATGTTGAAGGCATTTAAGCCTTCGCGATCGTGTGGGGTATATCGCGATCGCATAGAATCCTTCTTGGCAGGCCAGTTATTGCTCTTCGCGTTCGCGTTATTTGGCTCGCGTTCGCGTGGTCCTTCTCGCGTTCGTGTATAAGGAGTTGGGGTCCAGCGGATTTGCTCTTCGCGTTCGTATCATGCGAGCCGCGTTCGCGCATGTATGAGGAATAAAGCATTGCGTTCGCAATATGGGTATCGTGTTCGCGTAAGGTTAATGTTGGATAAAATAAAAAAATGTTCTTCGCATTCGCGGGGCTGAGGTCGCGAACGCGATGAAGGATTTTCCAGCTGGGCAGAAGGGTTTTAAGTGATATTTCATCCGCGAGCCTATGATATGTTTCCACCATTGTTGAGAGATTTTGAAGCTTGGAAGAGCTAATTGAAGGGGGATTCAAGGAGGATTGCTTGGAGGTAAGTTCCTTAGCCTAAATACTCGAGATTTGGTTAGATTTAACATGGAAATTGGTTGAAATGCACCAAAAAGGGGTAAAGCTAGGGCTTGAGTTTTTGGATATTTCAAACTGGAATTTGATAGGTCATTTGAGCTCGGATTTAGGAGTTCTTGGTATGTACGGACTTGTGGCGAGACGAGGAATCCGGTAATGTAAGTTTCGTAATTTTTCGAGAAGCGGGCCCGAGGCTCGGGTTCTGCTAGTTTCGAGATTTTTGCTATATTTCGATTGTTTTCGATTGGATGTTGTCCCCTTAGCCTATTGTAATGTATTCGCTCTGATTTTTTGTTAGATTCGACGCGCGTGGAGGCCAATTTGAGGGGCAAAGGCGTCGCGAGCGAAGAATTTCACCGGTTCGAGGTGAGTAATACTTGTAAATGATATCTTGAGGGTTTGAAACCTGGGATTTGCACATCATAGTGTTGTATTGTGGTGACTTGCACGCCAGATATGAGCGTGGGATATAGCACCGTTGGGGATTGTGACTTGGTCCGTCCCGGTTGTTGATTTTACTGCGTGATTGACTAAAAACTACTTGATGATATCATGATTTGGGCTGATTGCCATGTTTTGGGCTGATTGCCATGTTTTGGGCTTCGTGCCGATTATTTGAATCCTTCAGGGATTGATATCACTGTTTTTGCATTACGTTGCATATTATTTGATCTCAGTCCAAGGTTCTAAATACTGTTTTGCAAACTCAGCCATCCTTCTAAGATTTGAAAACTTAAATGATATTTCACTGACGTTTTGAGCTGAGAACTGCTATTTTACTATTGCCCAAGGGGCTTATGTGCATTTCTGGACTGTGCATGGATCGGGCTGCGCGCCGCAGCGGTGTGATATTGATATTGCGATTGGGCTGTAGGAGCTCCTCCGGAGTCTGAACCCCCACAGTGAGCGCGGGTACCCAAATGGATCGGGTTGTACGCCGCAGCGGTCATGTGCATTGCATTGCATTCACGCATTGATTCCTGTTTGTACAACGTGGCATGACATATTTGCACTCTCATATCATTGGCATCCCTGCTATTTCTTGCACTGTGTACCAGATACCCTGGTGTTATTTGTAAATAGAGTGTTGTGCCCGAGGGACTGACTTGTGTGCGGACTTGCACTACCTGATATCGCATTCATATGCTTACTGTTGGAAAAAAAATATTTTCAAAAGAGATTTTTAACTGAGCTAGATATTTTTAAAGGATTTTCACGGTTTTACTGTTTGCTCAAAAGTTGTATTGTCCTATATAGCATGATGGAGTGTTGTTACGTGGTTTCTTATCGCTCAGTTATTATTTACTCTTATTACCACTGAGTTGGAAGTACTCACTTTACTCCATGCACCATGTGTGCAGATTCAGGTGTCTCGGGAGCATAGTTGAGCTATTTGATATTTTTCAGAGCTTCCCTAGAGTTGTCGAGGTAGCCGCCTGACGTTCGCAGGATCCGACTCCTCCCCATCACTTTATTATTTCCACATTTTAGAACATCAGTATTACTGAGGATGAATTATTTTGTTATCTTAGAGGCTCTAGACTCATGACCCCAAGTCTTTGGGAGTTCTGTTGGCAGATGTTATGATTTCCGTATTATTTCTATCTATTACCGCTGGTTAGAACTATATTAATTGATAATTTAATGCTATAAATTGGAAATGGGTTGTGTGGTTGAGTTGTGAGCGTTATAAGGTCGAGCTTGCCTAGCATTTATGTTG
>MU765584.1:142043-163233 GCA_026770625.1 Nicotiana glauca | reverse complement strand
TATAACTAGCCATTACATCAGAAAATAAGTAACTAATGAAGAAAAAGATTTGATATTGGGCCTATATCTCATTCACGTTTGGACCTTAATTACTCAGATTGGCCCAGTTTTGATTTTTTCAGTTAATGAAATGGGCCTGTTTCGAGGTCCAGATTGGGCCTTTGTTTATTAAATAGTAAAACTTTAGGGTATTATTTGATAGGTTTTGTTAAATAAAAATACAATTTGTAAGTCAATATTTGTTATAAATTAGAAATTTTCAAATTACATCAGGAACAAGGGAAATTAAACCATAAATATAAAATAGGATTTTGAATTAGTTAGCGGATTCAAGCTAAGAGGTTTTATCCTTTTGTTTGAATCCGGACTTGAATTCAAGATCCGAATTTATATTTCATAAATTAATTGACCTTTAGAGACAAAACAAAAATAGAAAATCTAGATACTTTAGTTCGGCCTTAACAAATAAAAGAGACGAGCCTCGCCAAATCGAATATACAAATGCGGGGCCCTCACTAATTACTTATTAAAATACTTAGTATTCGGGATAGACCGTTTAGCGAATTTCACGGTCTTCCCAAAAGATAACAATACGTTAGCCGCTTTAGGCGCGATTTTTAATAATCTTACCTTCCTAATACGGGTGTGCATTTCATGCAACCCAAATCCAAATCCGAAAATGTCTAATAAGAATGTGTCAAGGATCTTGGTGCATTTCATGTGAAATGATCCGAAAACATGTGCTTAAACGACANGAATGCCTAACACCTTCTCCCGGGTTAACAGAATTCCTTACCCGGATTTCTGGTTCGCGACTGTTAAACAGAGTCAAACCCTTCCTCGATTTGGGATTCAAACCGGTGACCTGGGACACCATAAATCTCCCAAGTGGCGACTCTGAACTTTAAATAAAAACGAATCCCGTTTCGATTGTCCTTAAATTGGAAAAACTCCTTTCTTACTATATCCCTTCCCGGGGTGTAGTAAAAGCCGTAATAAGCTTCGGAAAAAGGAGGTGTGACACGGTGTTGATGCATAATGGTAGGGTGATTGCCTACGCATCCATACTATTGAAGATACATGAAAAGAATTACCCTGTCCACGACTTTGAGCTAGCTGGTGTTGTTCATGCTTGAAGATCTAGCGTCATTATTTGTACGTTGTGCCTTGTGAGATCTATACTGACCATCGGAGTTTGCAGCACTTACTCAAGCAAAAGGATCTAAATATGCGTCAGAGGAGGTGGTTGGAGTTGCTGAAGGATTATGATATCACTATCCTATATCACTTGGGCAAGGCCAATATGGTGGCAGATGCCTTAAGTCGCCGGGTGGAGAGTTTGGGGAGTTTAGCATATCTACCAGCTTCAGAGAGGCCTATGGCGATGGATGTTCAGGCCTTAGCCAGCCAGTTTGTGAGATTGGATCTTTGGGAGCCCAGTCGGATTCTAGCTTGTGTGGTTTCCCGATCTTCCTTATTTGATCGTATCAGGGACCAGCAGTATGAAGACCCTCATTTGCTTGTCCTTAAGGACAAGGTTCAGCGTGGAGATGCTAGAGATGTGACCATTGGAGATGACGGGGTATTGAGGATGCAAGGTCGGATTTGTGTGCCCAATGTTGATGGTCTTCGAGAGTTGATTCTAGCAGAGGCCCATAGTTCGCAGTATTCCATCCATCCAGGTGTCGCGAAGATGTATTAGTTCTTGAGGCAGTACTATTGGTGGAGGCGGATGAAGAAAGATATAGTTGGTTATGTGTCTAGATGCCTCAACTGCCGGCAGGTGAAGTATGAGCACCAGTGCCTGGGTGAGTTGCTTCAGCAGATAGAGATTCCAGAGTGCAAATGGGAGCGCATCACCATGGATTTCGTATTTGGACTCCCACGGAACTTGAAGAAGTTTGATGCCATTTGGGTTATTGTGGATCGGCTGACCAAGTCTGCTTATTTCATTCCTGTGTGCACTACGTATTCATCGGAGCGGTTGGGGAAGATTTATATCCGGAAGATCGTCCGTCTGCATGGTATTCCAGTTTCTATTATTTCGGACAGAGGAACTCAGTTTACATCGCAGTTCTGGAGAGCCATGCAACAAGAGTTAGGCACTCGGGTGGAGTTGAGCATAACATTTCACTCCCAGACGGACGGACAATCCGAGCGCACTATTTTGATTCTTGAGGATATGCTCCGTGCGTGTGTGATTAATTTTGGAGGGTCTTGGGATCATTTCTTGCCATTGGCGGAGTTTGCTTATAACAATAGTTATTAGTCCAGCATTCAGATGGCGCCGTATGAGGCTTTATATGGAAGGAGGTGTAGATCTCCGGTGGGTTGGTTTGAGCCGAGTGAGGCCAGGCTATTGGGCACAGAGTTGGTACAGGATGCGTTGGAGAAGGTTAAGATGATTCAGGATAGACTCCTTATAGCCCAGTCCAGACAGAAGAGTTACGCGGATAGGAAAGTTCGTGATGTTTCATATATGTTTGGTGAGCGGGTTCTGCTTCGGGTTTCGCCTATGAAAGGCGTCATAAGGTTTGGGAAGAAAGAAAAGTTGAGTCCGAGGTTTATTGGCCCTTTTGAGATATTGAGGCGAGTTGGGGAGGTTGCCTATGAGTTTGCCTTACCTCCCAGTTTGGCCGTAGTTCATCTGGTATTTCATGTTTCGATGCTCCGGAGGTATCACGGTGATCCGTCGCATGTGTTGGATTTCAGTTTAGTCTAGTTGGACAAGGATCTATCCTATGTTGAGGAGCCGGTGGCTATATTGGACAGGCAGATCAGAAAGTTGAGGTCAAAGAACATAGCTTCAGTGAAGGTTCAGTGGCGGGGTCAGCCAGCCGAGGAGGCGACTTGGGAGACCGAGCAGGATATGCACAGTAGTTACCCTCATCTTTTCACTACTTCAGGTATGTTCTCTATTCTTGTTCGAGGACGAACGAATGTTTAAGTATAGGAGGAAGTGACGATCCGGCCGTTCGTCTTAAGAATTAACGCCCACATCCCCTATTAACTGCTTCCCCTAAGTTCATTTCTGCTATTTTGGTTTGTCGGGGCGTTCGGTGTTGGGTTTTGGAGAGTTTTGGGATACTAAGTCCCTAAATGAGAGCTTAAGCGTTGAAAAATGGTCCGCAGTTGGAACAGTGTGAAGATGACCTCAGAATGGAAATTCGATGGTTCTGTTAGCTCCATTAGGTGATTTCGGGGTTGGGAGCATGTTCGGAATGTATTTTGGGAGTCTGTAGCTCATTTAGGCTTGAAATGCCGAAGTTTGAATTTTTGAAGTTTCCGGTCCGATAGTGAGTTTTTGATCCGAGGGTCGGATTGGAATTCCGGAAGTTGCAGTAGCTCCTTCATGTCATTTGGGATGTATGTGCAAAATTTCAGGTCATTCGGACGTGTTTTGGTTAGGTTTTTGATCGAAAGCGTATTTTGATGAAATTTGTAGTCCTTAGGCTCAAATCCTTGTTTAATTCGAGTTTCCGACATTGTTTTAGGTGTTTTAAGGATTGGTACAAGTTTGAATGGTGTTATGGGATATGTCCGTAGGTTTGGTTGAGGTCCCGGGGGCCTCGGGTGTGTTTCAGATGCTAAACGGAGCATTTTGGAGTTGTAAATATTGCAGAAAATCTTTCAGCAGTTGCTGGTCCCAGATCCTTCTTCACGTTCGTGTACATCTCATCGCATTCGCGTAGCTTTGACTCACTTCTTATTCACGTTCACGGCCCCCTCTCACGCGTTCGTGTAGTGTAATCCTAGAGGGGGGCCAGTTTTCCTTAGACGCGTTTGCATACACTCCACGCGTTCGCGTAGCCTCGCCTTTATCCCCATCGCGTTCGCGGACGCTGCCTCGCATTCGCATAGAGCAGCTCTTGGACCTTACATTTTTCCTTCATCGCGTTTGCACACAGATGTCGCGTTCGCGGAGCTTCATGACCCCAGGCCTTCACGTTCGCATTCTACCCATCGGGATCGCGAAGGGTAACTTTGGCATCTTTAAATTTTCTTCTTCGCGAACGCGAGCTCACCTCCGCGTTCGCGATGCATTAAAGTGCTGGACAGTATTTAACATTTTAAAAATGAGGGTTAGCCATTTTTATCAAAATACAAGCTTGGGAACTCGGATTTGGGAGCAATTTCGAGGGGTTTTCGAGGGCAACGATTGGGTAACGATTCTCTACTCCCTTATGCTTAAAACCCACTAATCTAATCACGAATTCATCTTTAAATTTTGGATTTTTGAATGAAAAATTGGTGAAAGTTCATAGACAAAACTATTGGGTTTTAAGTGGATGTTTGACCTCCAATTTGGGAGATTTTTATATGGTTAGACTCGTGAGAGTACGAGGGCTCTGGAAATATGAAAATTATCCGATTTTGAGACGTTGGCCTGAGGGGCGTTTTGATCATTTTACCTAATTTTGGTTCTTGTCTTTGAATTTAATAGTAGAATTAGTTGCTTGAGATGTTATTTACGATATGTAATTGAATTGAATAGATTTGGGCCATTTGAAGTCAGATACTCGTGGCAAAATTGTGATTTCGAGTTGATTTTAGAGCCGGTTCGAGGTAAATGGCTTGTCTAACCTTGTGTGGGGGACTTTTCCCCTTAGGATTTGTTATTTGGTATTTTGAGTGCCTTGTACGCGAGGTGACTATGCGTACTTGATCCAATTGTTGAAAATCCATTTTTTACTTAAGATATTGAGATTGAGTTTCTTTCATATTTGCTTTATTCTACTTGCAATTATAACCTGTGCTAGATTACGAAAGCATGTTTAGTTGATTTAACTTGCCTAATTGCTTAAGTTTCCTTGACTATACTACGTGAAGCATGCTAGGCCAGTACTACCTGTTTCTTGTCTTTTGTACTTCATTTCTGTGTATCTTCTGGTTGTGATTGCGTATTTATATTGGGACTATGGATGTGGGATTCCGGTAGCTCCCCCCTTTGTTTGTTTTCTTTGGGACTACCGGTTCGATTCTCGGTAGATCCCCCTGCACTTTTACTTTGGGACTGCAGTTTAGATTCCCTATAGATCCCCCCTGTACTTTTACTTTGGGACTGCGGTTAGATTCCCGAGATATCCCTCTGTACTTTTACTTTGGGACTACGGGTTAGATTCCCGATAGATCCGCCTACATATTGGTGGTTGGACTACGGGACGGTATCCCGGGAGATCCTTCGGATTTACATATGTGATGGACTAAGGGACGGTATCCCGGGAGATCCACTGGACAGTTGAGAAAAATGACTACAGGATGATATCCTGGGAGATCCTCATTATTATCATTGGTATTGAGCTGTACACATTCCGTGTTTACTTTGTTCTTTGTGTAGTTGTTATTGCCTTGTTGACCTGTCTTATCTCACTACTGTGCTCATTATTACTGCCAGTTTTTGATACTGTTAATTTATTATTATATTTTACCTTAGTAGGGCTCTGACCTTCCTCGTCACCACCCAACCGAGGTTAGACTTGGCACTTACTGAGTAACGTTGTGGTGTACTCATGCCCCTTCTGCGCATGTTTTCCATGTGCAGATCCAGGTTCCTCCACCCAGGCGTACTATCATCGAGGTGGAGAGATCTAGCAGAGACTTCGAGGTACATCTGCCGCGTCCGCAGACCAGGAGTCTCTACTCTATTCCAGCTTTAGTAGTTAGTTTATCTTTTCTTTCAATTGTTTAGACATTCTGGAGTTAGAGCAGTGTTTTACGTTTCTATTAGCCTGTAGTTCCCGTGAGTTTCTGGGTTTTGGGATGAGATTGCAGACTTCCGCATTCTGTTTTGAGTTGTATATGCCAAGTGGCACTTATATATATCGTTTCCTTCTAGATTTGCTTAGTTTAATTAAGTGATTCCGCAAGTTACATTAATTTCCGCATTGTTAGGCTTACCTAATTGTAGGAACTAGTTGCCATCACGACATGTTCATGGAGGGTGAACTGGGGTCGTGACAGACTTCTTTCGACTTGTCATTGTGTAATTTAGTTCTTCTCTCTGAAACTGTAGTTGCTGATAAACCTGCAAAATCTGACTCCGCTTGAGTTATTTGAAACGAGAAAGAGGGCCCATCAAAATTGAGATTTTTGATGGGTATACCTCTGGGTATCATCTTGTGTGGTGTTGAATCCGACATTGGAGAGAAAAACCAAAGCTTCCTGGTGAGTAAACAATACCAATGGTTATTGTTTCAGAAACAAACTAAAATCATTATGAAAATTAGAGAAACAAAATAAGGATATCAAAAAGTAAACTTACCAGAAGTATACAAATCGAAAGTAAAATAGTGATTTTAGCTAGATTTTGAATGTTGGATAAATAATGGCGGAGAAATAGAGAATTTGGGTAGGAGAAGAGTTATGAAACGTGGGTTTGTGGGAGAAGAGAGTAAAGTGTATGCAAAAAGAGAGAGAGAGAACGTGGTTAGAGCAGCTATACAGTGATTATGTGAGAGAAAATACTAAAAAGAAGAGAGAAAAATATTATTTAGCATATATGGTGCCTTAAATGTAGGATGTAACTATAATTAGATATTTAGCTATAAAGGATAAAAGGTATTTATAGGATGTAATATTTTAAAATGATATTTATTTAAAATAAAGAAGGTACTAAGGTTTTCTATAGGGTGTAAAATTTCCTTTATTTTATTTCCTCTATAATCAAAGGCTATACAATAATCTCTAACTTAGGAGTTGAACAATCATAAATATCGTTAGTATGCGTTTAGGAATGCAAACTAATATAAATCATCCTAATTATTGTTACGGGTTCCGTGGCATAACTGTAATACCTAACTCCAAACTCAAGTACGCTTTTATGCGACTTAATCCTTTAATTTCAAATAATAATAAATGTATTGTTAAATAATGGGTACGTATGTGTGGCATAATTTTCGATACGTACAAACAATAAATGCGGTTTAACGTGGCTTGTTCAAGATAAATTCCATAACTCTTTAAAATATTTAATTAAAAGCATTATAAAAATGAAAATATGCAATAGATTCATCGAACATGGAATAAACCGGATTAATTAAGCCAAAAATAATTATCAAGAGACCGTCCTAAAACTATAGAATCTAGTAGTACCTCACACCTTCTTCCGGGTATACAGTATTTCTTACCCGGACTTCTATATTTTGCGGACAGTATTTCAGAGTCAAAACTTTCCTTGATTAGGGATTTAATAAACTGTGACATGGAACATCGAAAATATTTCATTCCATGAGGCAACCCCTTAAAAAATAATAAAATCAATCCCTTTTCAAATCATGTCACTTTAATTAATTTTTTTTCCCACAATCCTCAAAAAAAAGGAGGTGTGATAACACAATCTAAAGTGGGCATCATCAAATAAATAATAAAAGAATGCGAATGTAAGGCCCCGTAAAATTCTTCCTAAAAATGAAATTTCATGGTGCCAAGTTAGGATTATGTGTTAGAGAAAGATCGTCGCGGTTCCGAATTTTTGGATTGAACTGCATTAAAAAGTTAAAGGAAAATATTTTGTAGAAGTGTGCATTTCCGCAGCCCATTATGCGGTATCATTTTGCGGGGCGCAGAATGGCCGTAGAGTGAGGTAGTCTTTTGGGCCAATTTTGATGTAATTTCCGCTACCTATTATGCGGTCGCATATCCATTTCGCGGGCCGCACTTTGGTCGCACATCTGTCCTTGAAATTTTGCAAAGGGAGGTTCTGCGGGCCGCATAATGGCCACAGAGTGAGACAGACCAACCCAGTTCCCAAGGCCCCTTTTTGCGGTCATTCGCGGACCGCAGATCAGTGTCGGGGCTCCAAATTTTTAATTTTTAAACCCGATCACATGTCATTAAAACATATGTTATGGCTAATTTTGAGCATATTTCTGATGCTTTAGAGTGAGATAAAGAGTCCTAGAGTGAGAGAGTGATCTCCATCTAATTATCCCTCAATTCTTGCATAAAACCTTGAAGATTGTCAAGTGAAGTTCACTAAGTCTTCACCTCAAAGGTAAGAATCTATGACATATCTCTTAAATTCAAAATTTCTACTAAAATGGGTAATTAGCAAGATGGTTCATAGGCCTGAGGGTTATTTGTTTTGCATGCATGGGTGGTGAAACAATGAGGGAAGAATGTGAGCTAAAATGGTAAATAATGGGGTGTAGGTTGGTCTAGTACTTCATAAAAAAGTCCATGAACCTTAATACACACACAAAGTGTTTGATAAAATGCTCAAGTGAGCTAGAATTATGATCGCTTTTCTAATTTTGGGTTCAATTTTGCTATATTATTAAAATAGATTAAAGTTGCTAAATTCTGGGTCGTCTTAAAGTTTAGGGGAGCTCAATTGAGGTATGTATGACTAAATCCCCTTCTTCTTAGAATCGAACCCCTGGTGTTCGTGTAATTGGCTTAAGTCCCAAAATTGATTACACTAGAATTGGCTTCCCTAATGTGTTGTGTTGAAAGATTCATGTTCAATAATTGTTCTAAATATTTGCCATGTCATCATGCCATTTGAAAATGTGTTTAAAATGTTGAATATGTATTGAGAAATGTCAAGAATCAAATAAAGGGTGCTATGCTAATTTGTATGAAAAGCCTCCGTGTAATTAGAATTTTCCAAGTTTTTCCCTTATGTGTGTACTGCCTTATATGATAGGCCTTATTGATGTTGATGATAATGTTATTTGAATATATACAAAGGGAAACTTGGATTATAAGATACGACCAAGAGCCAATAGCGACTTAATAAATGAGGCCACTCGTGCCATGTCTTGAAAGATGGGAATGAAATGTGAATTGAGATGAACAATTGAAAGGATGATGTCTCAAGTGAGATGGCCTAGCCTACCGGTCCGTGATCGGACACCATGCTGCACACATGGTGGTAACTGTGCTGGAAATGATTGATTAAAATTGTGAATACGGGTGATGTTTCAAATGAGATGATCTAGCCGATCGGGTTGAGATCAGACTCCGTATAGGAATACGGTAGTATTGTGAATTGTGGCATGTGGCACTAAGATTATCAACCTAATAAGATAAAATTGAACCGAGAACTATGTGATCCTTACTTGATATTTTTTTTTTATTTGTTTGAAGATCTTATTGTACATCATGACTGCTTCCTCAATATTGGCGTTTAGCTCTACATACTAGTACTATTTGACAGTTCTAACGTCCCTTTTATCGGGGGCGCTAATTTTTTAAATGGATGTAGATGGTCCCATAGCAGACAATGTTGATCGCAGCTAGTGGTGCATCGTCATCATCTTCCCAGCAGACTTGGTGAGCCCCATTTCTTCCCGGGGTCCTGTAGTACATCTTTTTTTTATATGTTTACCATATTTTGAGGTATAACTGGGGCCTTATTGTCGGCATTATCATAACCGTCTTTTGTATTTCTAGAGGCTCCGTAGATATTTATGTGGGTTGTATATGGGCATTGGAAGTGTCAGTGTATTATGTTATGTTTTGGACCCTTGTTCCTTCAAATTGTAGTGTATGTAATTTTGAAAACTTACCAGTGATGTAACAAATGAATCGATTTGGAATTGTTTACAAAAATCTTCCTATTGTATAATTAATAACCTGTTTTCTTGATCATAATGAGTTGGGTAGAAAGTGTCTAATAGGCTTGCTCAGTCGGGTTCACTCGGTTTGGCGCCGGTCGCGCCTCCCGAGGTTAGGGCGTGACAACGAAAATCAATACAACTATCCCAAGGACTAGTAATACAAGCCATGAGCGACTAAGAATAAGAATACAACTCTGATAAGAAGAAAGTTGACATCATATGTTTGAATTTATATAAACGGAAGTATAAGTCCTAAACTACCATGAACGAGGTGGTAGCTTGTAGCTGGTATGCTGGAACATCCTCAATACTCTCCCTCGAACTCCGTAGCAGCTAAGCTCCAATTATCTGCACGCATGATGCTGAAGTATATTACAAGTACAACCGACCCCATGTACTTACTAATTATCTTGACTAACCTCGATGAAGTAGTGCCATTTTTAAGTCAAAAGATACTTACTGATAAAACCTGTGCAATTCGTAAGCAAGAGAAATAACAAGAGAAAAGGCAAGCAACAATGAAAGATTCAGATAAATGAAATAATGAGCACGATCAAATATAACAACCAACCATTTCTCAATAAACGTGTACGAGATATCAAAGCCAAATGGCACAACAACACCTTTTATGCTTTTAGCTCATCCTCACCAAGCATATGTATATATGTCTAATCAAATGGCACGGCAACAACCTTCGTACATTTATCTTATCCTCACCAAGTCTATTTATAACAACACCAAATGAGGTAGAAGGCGTATAGATGTAACTATAGTAAACAAGGTAGAAGACATAAATATAACAACACAAAAAAAAGTAAAAAACATGTAGATAATAGTAACAAACAAAGTAGAAGGTATATAGATAATAGTTGTAAACAAGATAGGAGGCATAGATGTAATAACAACATCAAACAAGGTAGAAGGCATGTATTTAACAACAACCAAACAAGAAAGAAGGCATATATATAATACTCCCTCCGTTTCAATTTATGTGAACCTATTTCCTTTTTGGTCCGTGCCAAAAAGAATGACCCATTTTCTTATTTGGAAACAATTTACCTTTATGCAATTATTTATAGCCACACAAAATATATGTGCCTCATTTTACACCACAAGTTCAAAAGTCTTCTCTCTTTTCTTAAACTACGTGCCCAGTCAAATGGGTTCACATAAATTGAAACGGAGGGAGTAGTAAACAATAGGAAAAGGCAAATGTGTAATGATAGTCAAGCATGGTAGAAGGCATATGTGTATATGAGGAAATAATGAACACAATATAATGTATGTATGTAGTCCTCACTTCAAGTTAACTCTAACTTGAATGTAATAACTCAAATACCTAGTACAGTTGCTTCTAATGAAAGCTGAAAAGTACAACTTAAAGAACCTACTATGCTTTGAACTAAAAATAAAGACGGACATGTAAAACTCTTTATGGAACTGGTTCTTCAATCTGGTTCATGTAACTAGGATGTCACTCTCGCATCTCGCACGGATTGCTCACTAAATGGCTTGCTAGTTGCTCTCAATTCATGTTTAACTTTAGTATGTGCTTAGTGAATAAAGAGTAACTATAAGTCTATTACTTTACTCTTCTTTGGTAGAAGAGTTATTGTTAACTTCAACCTCTAACTCTTTCCTTATCTTGGATTGAGTTCTATCATGTACGGAGTGCTTCTCCTTATCACATTGTGGCGGATCCAGAATTTTAAAATTATGGGTGCTTAATTATCTTTAATGAAAATTACTACGGAGACTAGGTGCTCAGTTAACATATTTATATGAATTATTAATTTTTCTATATAAGTAATAGTGTGTGGCTGCAAAAGTAATGGGTGCTCAAGCACCCAAAACTTAAATACATAGATCCGCCACTGTTATCACATATGCAAACTTTTGTCCAGGTTTATCAGAAATAAACCACCTATACTTATCCCTTTCGCGGCATACCTTATGCTTGATCCCAACTGTGATCTGCGTACAGTATCTATGAACTTGGTTTATGCACGTATTCCTTAATCAAATCATTAAAACCTATAATGCCTAAGTCAACAGGAAGCTATTTCTTTACCCTTTCTTGTGCATAATCTTCATTAACAAATATCATTCCTGCTAAATGTATTCACCAACAGATTCAAAGTAAGCAGATTATTAAGGTCATTCACCGTTTACTGAAGTATAATCTCCACTCGACACGTATTAAGTGGGTTATGATCTTTACTCCTAAGTAGAACATGAATGAAACGGAATGCTGAGTCTCTCAAAGTAGTGTATTTTATTGCTTCAGCGTATAACAGATTGGTGCATTCATTGGTATCATAATCTTAGAAATTGTAGGGAGTGGTGGATTTTATTGGTTGAGCATCTCTTAAGCAACGAACTTATTTACACACTGAGCAACGTTTATTGGTAAAATTTTGTGGCTGAGAAGAAAAGGGATAACTGGGGTCCCCTTTCTATCTCATTTGTTACGCTGAAAAGCCAACATTTGGATATCATTTGTAGTATGGACCTTTGCTTATTCCACACGACCACTGCCCACCAATTGAGTTTGTTGTGGGAAGTTGATAAAGAATAAGATATGGACATTGCAGTTGGAAGAAACATCCAAATTCTGGCATTCTCTGGTTCATCTTTTCATGGAAAGAGTATATGTAAAACTTCTGTATCTTTGAAAGGCACTAATTGGCCTGCTAGAACACAACATTCTTTAAGGCAGTGCAGAAGTGTCCTTCGAGCTCAGCAAAGACCAACATGGCTTCCTGGGCTTGACCCTCCACCATATCTTGATGGAACGTAAGCAACCTCCTCGCCTTTGGATAAATTATTTTTGTTTAACCATCAACTCGAGCCTAGTGGGAGTTTATCCGTTCCTAAGGCTTGAACCAGAGGAAATTGCCAATTTATTCAACCTGCTATGAGAAATGAATTTGCATACGTAGTTGATGATACTTTTTTTTCTTTTTTTTTTGGTAGTCTTGCTGGAGATTTTGGGTTTGATCCACTAGGACTTGGAGAGGATCCTGAAAGTTTGAGATGGTATGTACAAGCAGAACTAGTTCATGCCCGTTTCGCCATGGCTGGGGTTGCTGGAATTCTTTATACAGATGTATGTCACTTAAACTTCATCATTATGTTAAACTCTAATCCTTTTTCACTTGTTTTCTGTAAAATGTCAGACTTTAGCTTAATGTTTCTGGTGATTTTTGGGATTTTCTTTGTAGTTGCTTCGAGTGACGGGAATAAGTGACTTGCCAGTGTGGTATGAAGCGGGAGCTACAAAATTCGATTTTGCAAGCACAAGAACTCTGCTCATTATTCAACTATTATTGATGGGGTAAAAGGTTTATCAATGTTGATTCAAGACTATATTTTAAGTAGCTGGCAATAACTTTCCCTCTGTCTGATTTCTTTTTGTATAGGTTCGTTGAAACAAAAAGGTACATGGATTTTCTAAACCCTGGCTCTCAAGCAAAACCTGGATCCTTCTTTGGGCTAGAAGCTGCACTAGAAGGCCTTGAACCAGGGTAAATTACATTTTTGTTGGCCAAGAAATTGTAGCATTATGCTAAAAGGGTTTATCCTGTGCATGAGGTTCCTCTCTTGCTAGTCAGAGAAGAACTGTAGAGGCGGATCTATGACGGGCCTTATCGGTTAAAGTTAAATATATTATTTTCAACTCAAGCACTACGGTAAAAAATAGCACGGACTAGCCAATTTTCGGACTGGTCATTCAAAAATAGCGAGTGATTGCAAAGTCATTGAAAAATAGCCACTATTTTGCTGCAACACGGAAAGTTCCAGCATAATATACTGGAGATCGGTGCACCTGTCTATGAACTCCAACCCGCGGAAAGTTCCACTATAATATACTGGAAATTGGAGCAGCGGTGCTCCAATCTCCAGTATATTATACTGGACTGGTATATTATACTGGAACTCCAGTATACTTATGCTGGAACTCAATTATACTGGAATATTTTTCCGAATTTTGAGCAGTATTTTCGTTCAGATTTATCTTTACATGAAAAGTGGCTAAAATTCGATTACTTTTGAAACTGTGGCTATTTTTGAATGATCACTTGTAAATCTGACTATTTTTTAATTTCTCCCAGCACTATGTTAACAAAATCAAAATGTATACATATACACTCTTTTTTTTTTTAAAAAAAAAAAAAAAGGGGCAGGGAAAGGAAATTACAAGGTGGGGAATCGGCCTCACATCATTGACTCTAGATTTTGCATTGCTTTTGGAGAACGGGCTAATGCTGCTACTAAGCATAGGGAAAACTCTTTGATTTTGAACAGGTATCCTGGTGGTCCTCTACTGAATCCTCTTGGAATTGCAAGAGATATAGAGAATGCTCATGACTGGAAGCTGAAAGAGATAAAAAACGGTTAGTTCAGCTGATTCATTCTTTTAGTGTTCAACTATTGTCCAGTTTTCATGCTTTCCTCTATGTTTTGTAGGACGACTAGCTATGGTGGCTATGCTTGGCATCTTTGTCCAGGCTTCTGTTACGCATGTTGGTCCTATCGATAACCTGGTCGAGCATCTCTCCAATCCATGGCACAAAACAATTATCCAAACCATTTCTGCATCTAGTTCTTGATCATTAAGAGTATATATGTTTCATGACATACTGAAATGTGTTCATATAAAGGCTACTTAGTGAAGCAAGTTAACCTTATGTAAGAATTCATGTGTATCAATCGTTTCCTAGACAGAACAGAAGATGGTATCATATGGTTTCAACACAAAGGTCAAACACCGGGTGATCTGAGGATGTTCTTCAGACCACAACGAGGAAAAAAACTTGCACAAAGTGGTCGCACCAAACAATAAGTGCAATACATGTGTCTTACATATAACTATTATCACCCAGTCATGATGTGTTTTCTTACTATTATTTGCGACTCTTAAACGTTAAATTCTTTGATTTGGTGTAAACATCGGATTATCATACCAAACCACCTTTTGCCCATGAGAAATGGGCAATATGCACGTTGGAAGCTAGTGATTACAACATTCAAGGAGGATTGGATGAAGTTAAGTGTAGGACATGGATTCAAACTGGCAGAATACTGTGGTAATGGTAAACGAAAAAAATTCTGATAGTGAGGTGTTTTAACATTGAATGACATACCAAATGATACAAAAGTCTCCACAACATATGAATTATACAATACATAATACCAAGAAACACAGGGAACCAATATATTTCTATTAGGCCAAACTTTAGAAACAGTGCTAGTTTCTTCTATTTTCTTTCAGAACTACCAGGATTAGACAAATTGAAGCAGCAGAAAATTTACTTGCACAATCATTTATTGACTTTTGTAGCCAAACCTATAACAGCCTTACTCTGTTTTATAATCAGCCATCCAAAGTGTGAGTGAATTATTTTGATATTGTACAAGAAATAATACTCGGCATGTACACAGAAAAGCAGTGAGGATTTACACTATGTCAACCAGGTCAAACAACCAGAAAATGGAGGAACAATGTTTAAAATGATGAGCCATTTTAAAACCACAAAGCGCATCACGCTGTCTTGGCCTGTGCTTTCTTTCTGCCCAGAAACATGAAGAGCCTTGGGAAGAAGGACCTCTTTTTTTTCTTTGGGATCTTCACTTCTGGAGATGTATCAGTTTCAGTATTACTTGCTTGTTCATATGCTCTTGGACTTGACCTATGATGTAGTGAAGCAGCCCCTGGTGCACGCTCATAGGTTTTTGATTCTAGACTCTCCTCAACACTCGATCTCGGGCTTCTTGTTATGTTTATCGGTTGAAGAGATTCACCAGCTTTCCGTCTTTGTCCATGCTCCGCCCTCCATTTCCTCAGCTCTTGCTCTACTGCCAACTTCCCTTCCTTGGCTTTCTCTGCCTTCTGGGTTGCAATTTCCAGAGCTTCCTTTCTATCAGCCATCTCACGATTAACTTCCTCCAACCTGCTTAGACTTCTCAGCTCTGATTCCTTCGCTACCTCTATTTGGGTGATAGCGGCAGCCACCCTCTTATTAGCTTCCTCCTCTGCCTCATGGGCCATTTTGCTGAGGTCAAAATACTCTTTCAGAGAAAGTGTTACTCCAGATGGGGAATCTTCATCATTGGTGCTTCGAGCTAATTCACTCTCTTGCAGAGCATTGATGGCTTCTAGTGCCAACTTCTCAGAAGCTTTTGCAGCCTCTATTTCCTTTTTAGCAGCAACTAGTCTACTTTCCATAGTACTTGCTCCTGCTTTTGCTTGCTCTGCTTCTTCCTTTGCCTTTCTCAACTCTTCACGAGCTATTTGTGCAAGTAACTTTGCCCGATCAGCCTCTTGGGCGGCCTCTTGTAATTGCTTCGGAAGCTCCACCACCTTTTCTCTTGCTTCTTTCTCCTTCATCTGCACAAGGGAAATCTCTGACTTGGTCCTGTTCAACTCAGCTTCAAGCGATGCTACAGTAATTGATGCCATGCCTTCTCTCTGCTGAATAGCAGTTAGTTCTGATTTTTCCTTTTCCAGTTCTGCCTTCAATGAAGTTGCAGCCACCTTCAAGTAATTTACTTCAACTGTTGCTTTCTCAATATTGCGTTTCACTTCATCAAGTTCCTGTTTAGCCAAGGCCACCGCTGCTTGTATCTCAGCATGAGTTCGTTTCTCTGGCTCTGACAGTTCGCCTTTGAAGTTGCGGCCTTCATCCATCTCTTTTTCCAACTTTGATTCCACATAAGCAGCAAACTCAGCTTTGAGATCTAGTAGCAAGGCTGAAGCAGTATCTAATTTTGCTTTGAGATCCTTAGCAGACAGTATTTGCTGGTTTAGCTTCTCAAGCTCCTCTTCTGCCAGCTTTAGTTCTTTCTCCCAGTTTAGAGTATCTTGCTCTCTTGCCATCGCTGCTCCAATTCTGTGTTCCTCAGCCTCCAGGTGTGCAGCTTGTGCAGCCTCCAGAGATTCCTTTGTAGTGATGAGATCAATAGTCAAATCCTCCACTTCCTTCTCAACTTTCTTTGAGGCAGAAACTGCTTCCTCTGCTTTTTGTACAGCATCAAATCTCTCAGACACCAATAAATCATACTCTTTATGAAGATCTTCTAACTCGGAATTCACAGTTTTTAGCTCCGAAACTGCAGCTGCATGCCTGGCTCTAGCAACTTCAAGCTGCGCCTTGGCTGCAATACTAGCCTCATCCGCAATACCCTGTTCCATCTCTTCTACCCTGAGCTTGGCAAGTTCCAAGTCCTGTTTTGCTTGTTGCTCTTCTGTTTGTGCTCTCTCCAGGTTCAGCTTCAACTCTTCTATCAGTCTTTTAGTACTATCTAGTTCCTTTAATACCATCATTTTTGCTTCTTCTGCTGCCTGAGACTGTTTCTTAAACAGTGGGATCTCCTCCTGCACTTTTGCTAGTTCTTGATCGACAACTTTCCTTCTCTGCATTCGCCAGAAATGAAAGGCTAAGTTGTGAAATTCATAGTACGAGAGATGTCCAAAAGATAAATATGTACAGGTGAGGAAGATATAAAATGTAAATAAAATCTAAACAGCCACTGGTTATAGACTTATAGTGCACTATCCAGGTGGACTTGCACATGCAATGCTGAATTAAATATAATCGTCTAAAGTTGCTTACGAGACACCCATTTCACTGATAGCTAAATGGATTTCTGAGTCCAGAATCAATCAGTATAGTAAGGGTTCAAGAGCTTACCTCTACAGACTGTACTCGATGAGCCTTCCAGTCAACGATGCCTCCAAACTTGGAAACTGCCTGCTTCACAGATTCAATTGGTGCAGCTGTGTCGATTTTAACTCTGTTAATATCAGTGTTTTCAGGGTTCTTAGAATGGGTACTGGGTTCTAGAATCTTAACTGTGAGATTGGAAGCCTTTGCTAGGGGCTGACCAGTATTAGGTGCCTCTACATGTATATTATTTTCAGGTTTGTGTTCTTGAGAGGATAAAGGAGGTGTATCAGTAGAAACGTGAGTACTACTTGGAGAATTATCTTGCTGAAATAGTGAGTTGTGTAACGAAGATCCTTTTTGGTTTTCCTCTTTCAGGGGAGGGAAGTCTGAATTCATGGTTACTAAAGGTGAAGCAACTTCCTCTACTCTTGGTTCATCAGCAGTATTATTTGGTTGATTCGAAAGACTACCACTGGAACCACCATCCAGTGACTGCTGCAATGGATCACTTGCTTTTGTATCTAATACAGATGATGGAGTGGGTTCCGAGAGAGCTGTTGAAGGCTCCAATGATTTCAGATCCTCTACCAATTGAGGTGAGGCTTCCCCCTGAACTGTCGGCACAGCTGATTGAAGACTTCCTGTTTTCGAAATGTCACCTGCACCGGCGGATTTAATGGAAGAGGCTGAACCTAAACTTCCTGGCTGATGATTTTGACTATCTTCCATTGGAAATCTGTCAAAAGAGTCTTTCAAATGTTGAGAAGCACACACGGCTGTCTCCTGAATTTCAGAATTTGCTGTTCCATGTTGCCTAGGTTGAGTTTCACCATGTGATTGATCCTCCCTCAGAACAGAAACTTTAGGTTCAGGAGCAGGTTCTTGGGAAGAATTTTCCTTCATATCTTTTGCATCTTCCATTTCCAATTAAGAGCTGAGGCGAACCACTTGGGAACCTAAAGTTAATATTGGCAAAAAAAGAAAGTAAGGGGATACATAACCTCTTTACAGTAAACAAACACCTCCCAAAATTTTACCAGGAGGTGAACTATACAACTGGAGATATCAAGTGGCTGTTCTTTAAGACCATACTGGAGAACTTAAACATAAGCAACTGCAACCATTTCTTCTGTAATATTACGATCACTTATGCAAGGTTTCTATGCTATAGCCTTTACATGGTCATTCTTCCAATTGAGAACTGCTAGTTAGAATCAACAAAAGCGAGGTTAACCTTTTTGCGAAGGTTTGGTGCAACATGCATTACTAAGAATTCGACTGACTTCCTCCTTACCAAAATAGATATCATGCTATTAACACAAATGGAACTTGTCCTTTGTTCACTAGTTAAAGGGATCTCATATTTACATTGCGAGCAAAAACAAACAAAAAGAATCATACCATCTCACATGAGGGCCCACTTTTCATCAAGCAAAGTTTTTTAAAACCCCCTCTCTCTAAAGAATTCTGAGGTAAAGTTTTTATTTAAAGAATAAAGTGAAGCCAAACAAGATATTTAATGTCAAACAGAGAAGTAACAGGGAGTTGATAATCAAACAATCAGTAAATTCTTTGTCCGCAAGTGCATTGTTTTGACTTATCAAATGAAGATATGTACCACCTGATTCATGATATTTCCCTAATGCTATCATCTATGAATAACCATAAAAGGGAGGAACAAAAGATCACACGAAAGAGGTACAGTCCCTACTGTTTATCCGGTTATTTAAGATCCAGTAGCTCCTCGGGGTAGGGGTAGGGGTAACGTCTGCGTACACACTACCCTCCCTAGACGCCACTAGTGGGATTTTACTGGGACGTTAGTGTTGTTGTTGTTAAGATCCAGTAGCGGTCCACAACTCGCTGCATATGCATGCTATGGATGTAATAAAAAAGATATATACAATGCCCTCCTGCTCCCTCCTCAACAAAAAATAACTCAGAGAAAGAAAGCCCACAAATCCAACAAGAAAAAATAGAAATGAAAAAGTAGCCAATCAGTGTCACAGAAGATAGATCTGTGAAACTGATTATCATACTTAATTTCCTCTTCTTCAGCACTCTCATTAAGGAGATATCATTCCATGCTGAGATTAATCCTGGTTTCAGATTGGCCATGTAAGCCTAAACTTCTAAGGCTTACTTCAGTTTTCCCATATAACCCAACGCTCCAATTGTATATGCTCCTACAGGGATACAAGTAACCTTTTAAAAGAAAAAGCTTTGTGAACTTCTGTTTTTCTTTCCTCCCAACGAGCCATCTTTTATAGGATAACAGATTTCCGCATAACCAAATTTTCTTCCTCTGTTTGCTCCATGCAGGAAAAGCAAGCAAACTTTAAAGATACTCTCCATACTTTAGTTCTGTTCCAAAATTAGTACACTTCTCACAACACTACCACCACATAATAGGAAGATGTTATACGAAACTTCCATCAAACATCAAACTCAACAGGTTGAAAGAACTATTGGATGAAATACCTGAAATGTAAACTATACAAATTTGTGCTAACATACATGCTAGAGGTATGGTTGATGCACTAATAAAATAGCAGTCAGCGTCTAGTTGCTTTGCATTTCAATTCGTGCAGCAAATTTCTTCATGAAATACTGATGAAAACATAGAAGTAGAGACAAGCAAATAACCCTTCAGGTTTCCGATGTGATAAAATTCGAGTTTGCGGAGTAAACTTTATTGAAAAGAAGTTATGTGATTAATAGCTGTTGCTTAGGACACTTAAACCCTTATAGTAGTAGTTTAAACACTCATTAACATTTATGGAGATAGAATGCAACAAGTTGTCCTTGGGAGCCCCCAAATTTGGGAAGTGATTAAAAAAATCAAGTCTTTGGGGGAAACAATAGAAAATGGATCTTCCTTTTTCCATCAATCCAAAAGATTCTTCATTCAGTAATCACTATGGCAGATAATTTCAAAGTCATAAACTTCAGGAAACTTCACCAGCAAATTAATGCACGACTAGTACAGTGCTAATCATAAAAATGCTACGAGTACTAACTACGAGTACCTCGATAATGCCGTGTAGCTCAAAATAATGCAGAATGATAACTAACTTAGTCAGTGCTGCTGATATCAGTTAGCACGCTGAACCATACACCAGCAGGAGGAAAAAAATTAGCTAGTTCAGAGATACAACTTTTCTGCACTTTCATAGTGTAGTAATACAGAAACAAAAATTTGATAGCTCAAACTGCAACTTGATTAAATCGACCCAATGTATTAGTAATCACATCGAAGCCCTACACTCTAAGCAGCTAGTCGATCATTTTATCCATTGAGAGTCAGATTCCAGATTAATGAAGTTATTCGTCTAGAGCATCTGTTTTGTCCTTGGTTAGCGCTTTATAGTTACTCAAAACTCTGCACAATGTTATATTAAAGATGTGATGGTGCATCAAATCTCGTAATCAAATATATTTAGGTGACAGAAAAACATGAATCAACAGTAGACACAGAAAAACACTAGGACAGCATCTAGTGTTTGACATCGTTTAACCAACATTATAATCAAGGTAATTCAGCTCCTTATGACACAAACATATATGTCAAGTGAATCAAAGACCGTAACGAAGGCCAATACTATCATTCCCATAGAATTAAAACCATAAGCAAGACTACTAGTATCTCGACGAGCACTACATTTCATTAGCCCCCGCATAAATCTTTTAATTCCTTTCATTTTAGCTTTTTGTTCAAAATAACCGTTAACCTTTTCACGAGATAAGTTATAACTTCACTATCCACAAAACACAATAAGGTCTCATCAAATAGGGATATCAGACATGCTAAACAATTAATACCCACAGTTTATCCAAAAAATCAATTAATGCCCACAAACATGATGACAAATCATGATTAGACAAAAAAGGAATAATAATAATAATAATAATAATAATAATAATAATAATTTGGAATACAAAGTCAGAAATAATCAC
>MU765584.1:114116-141137 GCA_026770625.1 Nicotiana glauca | reverse complement strand
AAAAAAAAAAAAAACAACAAGAGTTAAATTTGGCATTAGTTAAAGATAATGTTTCCGATATGAAAACATTACTCCTCTTTTTTCCTGGAATATAGTTCAGCAGTCAAAAGGAAGCAAATACATACAAGGAAAAACATGCATAACCAATCATCAAATATTAAATTCCACAATTAAACAAGAAATATATCCATTCTCCAATTAAGACTAACAGATCGAAAACATAATTGACCATTAGCTTATTTAAACATACAAACAAGAGAAAGCAATGAAAACATGAGGAACATACCAAGAATTACCAAAAATAATCTCTGTTTCTCGATATTGTCCAAAAAAGATAATTAATGAGTTCAAAGATAAAAGGGTATTAGATTATTGAGATGAATGAGTAATAAATTGGTAATTAACTCTTGAGAAATGATTGGGGTTTGAAAAGAAAGAAGAAGAAGGAGAAGCAGAGGACCTCAAAGATCCTCTTCGTCTACCTTCTTTTTCTTTTTGTCTTTTTCCAATTATGTCTGCTTTTAAAAATAAAACATTACAATATCTAAAAGTCACCGCCAATTATGGAGAACTGTTCTTTTTGCTATGTTTTTGGCGCGTGATTGAAACCAACCAACCCCACGGAGTGTAATCATCTGTGGGTTGATTGTAAATGGGTCGACAAAATAAAAATTAATTTAATTCGATAAAATTTCGAATAAAAATAGTTAATACTATAACGGCACCAAAGGATGCGGTGTAGTGGATGAGACTGCTCTTTCCTTAACCAGAGGTCTCGGTCAAAATAGCACGGTATAGCCAGTTTTCGCACTGGTCAATCAAAAATAGACAGCGTTTACCAAGTCAATGAAAAATAGCCACTATTTTGCTGCAGCAGAGATAGGTCCCGTATAATATACGGGAGTTCCATGCGTTTGTGTACGAACTCCAGCGTATTATGCTGAACCGGTATACTTTGCTGACTTCTGTATAATATACGGGAGACTGGAGCACTAATGCTCAAAACTCCAGTATATTATACTGGACGTTTATACTTGCTGGAACTCCAGTATATTATGCGGGAGTTCCAGCATAATTATACTTGAACTCCTACATATTATACGGGAGTTCCAATATAGTTATCCTGGAACTCCCGTATCATATGCGGGAGTTCAAGCATACTTATGCTGGAACTCCCGTACAATATGCGGGCGTATTTTCCGGATTTTGAACAGTGTTTTCGTTCAGATTTATCTTTATATGAAAAGTGGCTAAATTTCGATTACTTTTGAAACTCGGCTATTTTTGAATGACCAGTTGTAAATCTGGTTATTTTTAAATTTCTCCCCAGGTCTCGGGTTCGAGCCCTAGGTATGAAAAAATTCTTCCCCCCGAAAAGGGCCCTAAGCGGCGCGAATCCGAATATAGTCGGACTCCAAAGCGGGTACCTGACACTGAGTGAGAAACCAAAAAAAAATTGAATTAAAAAAAAACATGAGTATTAGTAATTAAAAGAAAGAAAAGAGAAAAAAGTTATTTAGAAGAAAATTCAAAATAAGGGACAGAGCGGAGTGGATCAAGACGATGGTTAAGAAGACTTTTCCGCTCCAACCCACTTCTTTTGTCATCCTTGAGCCTTCGTCATGCCGGACTAATACTATTATGACTATGGTAGTAACACTTATTTTTTTTTAGCAAACAGGAAATATATATATATATATATATAAATATATATATATTACTCCCTCCATTTCATATTAAATGAGATACTTTCCTTTTTAGTTTATTTCAAAAATAAATGACACATTTCTAAATTTAGAAATAATTGAACTTTAAACTCGTCCTTTTACCATTTTTGCCTTTAATGAGAAGCTTTTATAGTCACACAAATGGCATGGCCCCACAAATCTTTTACCCCTTAAGTTTTTAAGACTACAACTTTCAAAAGTCTTCTTCGTTTTTCTTAAACTCCGTGCCGAGTCAAACTACCTCAAACAATATGAAACGGAGGGAGTAGTAATTAAGGAGGGTTTGGTATATTGTTTGCATATTTGGTGTTTCTAATAACACTTTGGTTACCTAGTCTTGCTAGAGTATTGCAAGCATCATAAATAGAGGTTTAACAAAAATACAATGTTCTAGTAGTTCCTTTTCCACAAAATATTTTACATAAGATGGAGCTTCAACAAAAGTCTTCTTGCCTTCCAATCGATCCTTAGCCTTTCTTGCCATGTGATGAACTGCATTATTTCATTGCCTGAATGTGTGTTGGAGGATTATCTCCTTCTGCTGGTACATTAACCACCTGCATTCATTAACAATATCATCATATAATCTATTACCCTGTAGGATGGAAATGGATAGCCTCCACATAATCTGACTTTATTACAAGCGGGTATAATCTCCATTCCTTAGCCATTTTGAGTCCCTCTAGTAGAGCATTTAACTCCGCTTCTAGTGATCCACCTGCATATGATGGTTTACCTAATCCCATAATTCAGTATCCTTTGGCATCCCTGGAAATACCTCCCAATCCACATTTTTGTGTAATAATGTCAAAACTAGCATCAATATTAAGCTTAGTCCATCCTTTCGGTGGTTTGTGCCATGCAATATTAATGTGGATTTTGGAGGAGTGAACATGCTTTTTTCAGTGAGGAGTTTATATTCAATAGCCCTTTGAATAATAAAATCACCATTTATTGGGGAAGTCGTGTTATTTTGATTGTTATTGTTCCTATTTATCCAAGCGTACCATATAATGAAAGGGAAGAAGAGGTCCCAGTTTATAAAATTATTCCTAATTGGTTAGTTAAAAAACTTCATTTGGTTTAGCCAGTGATCACCTCATACTTTGTAGTAGTGGTGCTACCCAACCTTATCCCAAAAAGGTTTGATTGCCTTACAACTAAAGAAAATGTGGAGTATAGATTCCTCCTAGTTATTTCTGCATATCAGACACATTGGATCTACATTTAAATCAATTCTTGCCAGATATTGTCTATAGGGAATCCTATTATTGTCATGACCACAGCTCGCCCTCCGAGAACTGTTGTGACGGCACCCAGTCCCTACGACTAGGTAAGCCCAACAAGTGTGGAAAAGCAATTAAAACCTTGTGGAAGTTATAACTTAAAATCAAGATTTAACAAATGGAAACAAAATATAAAATGCCACTTGGTACATACAACACAATATCCCAACCTGCTACAATACTATCCCAAAACGCGGAAACTCACGAGAACACAAGCTAAGAGAAATATAGTAAAAATGCTCTAACTCCGGAATGTCTACATCAACAAAATGATAGAAGGGCTAATACTATAAGATAGAATAAAGATGGAGACTCTCCGGTCTGCGGACGCGGCAGATATACCTTGAAGTCTCCAAAGCTCTCCCTGCCTCAAGGATGGTAAGTCTGTGCAGCAGTACTTGGATCTGCACATGAAAAACATGCGCAGAAAGGGCATGAGTACATCACAGAGGGTACTCAATAAGTGTCAAGCCTAACCTCGGTTAGGTAGTGACGAGGAAGGTCAGGGCCCTACTGAGGTTAAATAAGATACAGGTTAAATAACACATTATAAGGACAACAACAACTATTACAAAGGCAAGCAAAACACAGTGAAAGAACATCACTCAACTCCGAGATAACAACCGGGGATCTCACAGGATACCATTCTGTGGGGCTCACAGGATACCATTCTGTAGTCCCCAAATATAAATATCATGTCCAGTGGATCTCCCGGGTGCAGTCCCGTAGTCCAACTCATAAAGTGCATGGGGATCTTCTGGAATGCAATTCCGTTGTTCAAAGTAAATATACAGTGGAGCTCCCGGGATACCGTCCCGTAGTCCCAAAATAAAATGCAGGGGGATGTCGGGGACCGTTCTGTAATCCCAAAGTAAATACACAGCAACAACAAAACTCAATCTAATCAATTTCATATCAAAGTGAAGCAGGTAATCCTAACCTAACATGGTTCATGTAGTACAATTAAGTTAGTTAAGAAAGATAAAGCAATTTAGTCAAGTAGACATGCTTCTCTAAGCTACAACAGGTCTAAATATCAAACAGTGTAAGCAAGGAAGGGAGGAACACAATTTAAGGCTATTTTTAAAGAAACACCGAATTTCCAACTATTAGCACAAGTGCGCGCTCCTCACCTCACGCACGAGGCATTTCAATTACCATAATATCAATCCTAAGGGAAAAATTCCTCCACACAATGTTAGACAAGCCACTTACCTCAAACCGGCTCCAAAATCAACTCGAAGCCACACGTTTTCCATGAGTATCCAACTCCGAATGGCCCAAATCTATTCAATTCAATTACATATCGTAAATAACATCTCAAGCAACTGATTTTACGATTTAATTTAAAGCTAAGACGCGAAATTAGGTAAAATAACCAAAATGCCCCTCATGCCAACATCTCGGAATCAGATAAAATTAACATTTTTAGAACCCTCATGCTCTCACGAGTCTAACCATATAAAAATCTCCCAAGTCGAATGCCCAAAACCTACTTAAAACTCAATAATTCAGTCTATGAATTTTTTATCAATTTTTCACTCAAAATCCAAAATTAAAGGAGGAATTTACGCTTAGATTAGTAGGTTACAAGCAAAAAGGAGTTTAGAATCGTTGCCCAATCAATTCTCTAAAAAACCCTCAAAATCTCGCTCAAATCCGAACACTCTAGCTTGAGTTTTAGTAAAAATGGCTAAACCCTCGTTTTGAAATCTTTATAACTGTCCAAATATTTAATGCATCGCGATCGCAGAGGAAGTCACGCGTTCGTGAAGGAGGAAAATGAAGGCTGCTCGAATTGTTCTATGCGAATGCGAGGATCAGCGCGCGAATGCGAAGACTGGGACTGGCAAAGTTACGCGAACGCGAGATTGTGCATGCGAATGCGATGAAGAAAATAGGCACAACCCTCAGTGCCAAATATCACTACACGAACGCGGGGGCTTAGACGGGAACGTGAAGAAAGAAAATTGTAAAGCTTCGCGAAAGGCAGGATTATTGAACGCGAATGCGAAGAGATAACTGGTCCTCCTCCAAGATTATTCTACGAGAACGCGTGGAGGAGGACGCGATCGCGAAGAAGAAAAGGGTCTGTAACAGCTGGAGAAAATCCTGCAATTTTAAACAACTCCAAAATGCCTCGTTGAGCATCAGAAACACACCCAAGGCCCCCGAGACCCCAACCAAACCTACGGACATATCTCATAACATCATTCAAACTTGTAACAATCCTTAAACCACCTAAAACAACGTTAGAAACTCGAATTAATCAAGGATTTAAGCCTAAAAACTCCAACTTTCCTCAAAATACGCTTTCGATGAAAAACCTAACCAAACCTCTTCTGACCTGAAATTTTACACACACATCGCAAATGACATGACAAAACTACTGCAACTTCTGAAATTTCATTCCGACCCTCGTATCAAAATCTCACTATCGGACCGAAAACTTCAAAAATTCAAACTTCGGCATTTCAAGCCTAAATTAGCTACGGACCTCCAAAATACAATCCGACCATGCCCCTATACCCGAAATCACTTAACAGAGATAACAGAACCATCGGATTCCCATTCTGATCCGTCTTCACATTGTTCTGACTACGGACCACTTTGCAATACTTAAGCTCTCATTTAGGGACTAAGTGTCCCAAAACTCTCCGAAACTCAAAATCGAACATCCCGACAATTCAAAATAGCAGAAATAAACTTGGGGAAAGCAGTAAATAGGGGATCGGGGCGTAAATTCCAAAAATGATTTGCTGGGTCGTTATATCCTCCCACACTTAAACATTCATTCGTCCTCGAACATGCACAAAGGCATACCTGAAGTAGTGAAAAGATGAGGGTACTCGCTGTGCATATCCTGCTCGGTCTCCCAGGCGCCTCCTCGATCGGCTGACCCCACCACTGAACCTTTACGGACGCAATGTTCTTCGACCTCAGCTTCCTAACCTGCCTGTCCAATATTGCCATTGGCTCCTCAACATAAGATAGATCCTTCTCCAACTGGACTGAGCTGAAATCCAACACATGTGACAGATCACCGTGATACCTCCGGAGTATCGAAACATGAAATACCGGATGAACCCCTGCCAGGCTGGGAGGTAAGGCAAGCTCATAGGCAACCTCCCCAACTCGCCTCAATATCTCAAAAGGGCCAATAAACCTCGGACTCAACTTCCATTTCTTCCCAAATCTCATAACACCTTTCATAGGTGACACCCGAAGCAGAACCCGCTCTCCAACCATGTAGGAAACATCACGAACATTCCAATCCACGTAACTCTTCTATCTGGACTGGGACAGAGTCTATCCTGAATCACCTTGACTCTCTCCAAAGCATCCTGAACCAAATCTGTGCCCATTAATTTGGCCTCACCCGGATTGAACCAATCCACCGGAGATCTACATCGCCTACCATATAAGGCCTCGTACGGTGCCATCTGAATGCTGGACTGATAGCTGTTGTTGTAGGAAAACTCCGCTAATGGCAAGAACTGATCCTAAGAACCTCCAAACTCAATCACGCACGCACAGAAAATATCCTCAAGAATCTTAATAGTGCGCTCGGACTGTCCGTCTGTCTAAGGGTGAAATGTCATTCTCAACTCTACCCGAGTACCCAACTCCTGCTGTGCAGCTCTCCATAACCGTGATGTGAACTGAGTACCTCTATCTAAAATAATGGAAACTGGAATACCATACAGACGGACAATCTCTCGTATATAAATCTTCGCCAATCGCTCCAAGGAATAGGTAGTACACACAGGGATAAAATGCACGAACTTGGTCAGCCGATCCATAATAACCCAAAACTTCTTCAAAGCCCGTGGGAGTCCAGATACGAAGTCCATGTTGATCCACTCCTACTTCCACTCCGGAATCTCTATCTGCTGAAGCAATCCACATTGTCTCTGGTGCTCATACTTCACCTATTGACAATTAAGGCACCGAGCTACAAACCTAACTATATCCTTATTCATCCGCCTCTACTAGTAGTGCTGCCTCAAATCCTGATACATCTTCGCGGCACCCAGATGAATGGAATGACGCAAACTATGGGCCTCCTCTAGAATAAACTCCCAAATCCCATCGACATTGGGTACATAAACTCGACCCTACATCCTTAATACTCCATCATCACCAATGGTCACATCTCGAGCATCGCCATGTAACACCTTGTCCTTGAGGACAAACAAATAAGGATCATCATATTGCCTCTCCCTGACATGATCAAACAAGGAAGACCGAGAGACCACACAAGCCAGAACCCGGCTGGGCTCTGAAAGATCCAATCTTACAAACTGGCTGGCTAGGGCCTGAACATCCATAGCCATAGGCCTTTCTACTACCGTTAAATAAGCCAAACTCCCCAAACTATCTGCCCGGTGGCTCAAAGCATCAACCACCACATTGGCCTTGTCCGGGTGATACAAGATAGTGATGTCATAATCCTTTAGAAACTCTAGCCATCTTCTCTGACGCAAATTAAGATCCTTCTGCTTGAACAGATGTTGCAAACTCTGGTGATCAGTATATATCTCACAAGGCACACCGTACAAGTAATGATGCCGAATTTTCAAGGCATGAAAAATGGCAGCTAACTCAAGATCATGGACATGATAATTCTTCTCATGTATCTTCAACTGTCTGGACACGTAGGCAATTACCCTACTGTCCTGCATCAGTACCGCTCCAAGGTCAACTCTTGAGGCATCATAATAGACAGTATAATACCCCGAACCGGTAGGCAATATCAAAACTGGGGCTGTAGTAAGGCCTGTCTTGAGCTTTTGAAAGCTCGCCTCATATTCCTCTATCCACAAAAAAGGAGCACCCTTCTAGGTCAATCTAGTCATAGGGGTTGCAATCGATGAAAACCCCTCTACAAATCGATGGTAGTAGCCCGCCGTGCTAAGGAAACTACAAATCTTTGTAGCCGAGGATGGTCTGGGCCAACTCCGTACTGCCTCTACCTCCTTTGCATCCACCTAAATGCCCTCACTCGATATCATGTGACCCAAGAATGCCACGAAATCCAACTAAAACTCACATTTTGAAAACTTTGCATATAATCTCTTTTCGCTCAGAGTCTGAAGCATTATCCTTAGGTGCTGCTCGTGATCTTCCTGACTCCGGGAATATACCAAAATATCATTAATAAAGACAATGACAAAAGAGTCAGATATGGCCGGAATACACTGTGCATCAGATGCATGAAGGCTGATGGGGCATTGGTCAGCCCAAAAGACAAAACAAGGAACTCGTAATGACCATACCAATTCCTAAAGCCAGTCTTCGGGATACCTATCTCCCAAATCTTCAACTGATGGTAGCTTCAGCGCAAATCGATCTTAGAAAACACTCGTGCACCCTGAAGCTGGTCAAACAGATCATCAATACGAGGCAAAGGATAACGATTCTTCACTGTAACCTTGTTCAACTGGCTGTAATCAATACACATGCGCATAGAACCATTCTTCTTCTTCACAAATCTCTGGTATAATCTCTGGGGCCTACTCAACATGCACTCGCTGCTCAGGAGTGCGGGCGGCGGGAGTTTGTGCTCCTCCCCCAGCCTGGGATGTGTCTGCAGCAAGGGGAAGCAACCCTGCCTGAGCCAAAGAGGTGTACATACTCATAAACTGTGCTAAAGTCTCCTAGAGCGCTGGAGTAGTAGTGGCAGACATATCGGGTGTCTGGACTCCGGATGGTACTGCTGGTGGTACCTCGACGGCAGCTCGCGCAGGTGCTCTGGCTGCACTCGGCCTCTACCCTGGCCCCGGCCTCTGACGGCGGTAGTAAGGGGCGCGGGTGCCTGATCCTCTCGGGTAGGACGTGTCCTCACCATCTATGAGAGAATAGAAAGACAAAATTTTAGTTGTGATACCAAAATCACCCACGATAAGGAAATCAAATGAAGTGGAATTTTTCCTAACAGTTACATAGCCTCTCGTAGATAGATACAAATATCTCCGTACCAATCAGCGCGACTCTAATAAACTGACATGTGTTCCGTCACTCCTATGAACCTAGAGCTCTGATACCAACTTGTCACGATCCCAGTTCGCTCTCCGTGAACTATCGTGATGGCACCTAGTCCCTACGACTAGGTAAGCCTAACAAGTGTGGAAAAACAATTGAAACCTTGCGGAAATTGTAACTTAAAACCATGATTTAACAAAATGGAAACAAAATGTAAAATGCCACTAGGCACATACATTACAATATTTCAACCTGCTACAATACTATCCCAAAACCCGAAAACTCATGGAAACACAAGCTAAAAGAAATATAGTAAAAATGCTCTAACTCCGGAACGTCTATATCAATAAAAAGATAGAAGGGCTAATACTACAAGATAGAATAAAGATGGAGACTCTTCGGTGTGCGGACGCGACATATGTACGTCAAAGTCTCTAAAGCTCTCCCTGCCTCAAGGATGGTAAGTCTATGCAGCAGTACCTAGATCTGCACATGAAAAACATACGCAGAAAGGGCATGAGTACACCACAGCGGTACTCAATAAGTGCCAAGCCTAACCTCGGTTGGGTAGTGACGAGGAAGGTCAGGGCCCTGCTGAGGTTAAATAATATACAGGTTTAACAGTGTGAAATGACAGTGTAATTAAATAACACATGATATAAAGGACAACAACAACTATTACAAAGGCAAGCAAAACACAGTGAAAGAACATCACTCAACTTTGAGATAACAACCGGGGATCTCCCAGGATACCGTTCTGTGGTCCCCAAATATAAATATCATGTCCAGTGGATCTCCCAGGTGCTGTCCGGTAGTCCAACTCATAAAGTGCAAAGGGATCTTCCGGAATATAATTTTGTAGTCCCAAAGTAAACATACAGGGGGGCTCCCGGGATACCGTCCCGTAGTCCCAAAATAAAGAGCAGGGGGGTCTCCGGAATACCGTTCCGTAGTGCCAAAGTAAATACACAACAACAACAGAACTCAATCTAATCAATTTCATATCAAAGTGAAACAGGTAATCCTAACCTAGCATGGTTCACGTAGTACAATTAAGGCAGTTAAGACAAATAAATCAATTTAGTCAAGTAGACATGCTTCTCTAAGCTACAACATGTCTAAATATCAAACAACGTAAGCAAGGAAGGGAGGAACACAATTCAAGGCTATTTTAAAGAAAAACCGGATTCCAACAATTAGAACAAGTGCGCGCTCTTCACCTCACGCATGAGGCATTTCAGTTACCACAATATTAATCCTATGGAGAAAAGCCCCTCACACAAGGTTAGACAAGCCACTTACCTCGAAGTGGCTCCAAAATCAACTCGAAACCACACGTTTGCCACGAGTATCCAACTCCGAATGGACCAAATCTATTCAATTCAATTACATATCGTAAATAACATCTCAAGCAACTGATTCTACGATTTAATTCAGAGCTAAGACATGAAATTAGGTAAAATGACCAAAATGCCCCTCAGACCAACGTCTCGGAATTGGGTGAAATTAATATTTTTAGAATCCTCGTACTCTCACGAGTCTAAACATATAAAAATCTCTCAAATCAAATGCCAAAAACCCACTCAAAACTTAATAATTTGGTCTATGAAATTTTTATCCATTTTTCACTCAAAATCCGAAATTAAAGGAGGAATTTACGCTTAGATTAGTGGGTTACAAGAAAAAAGGAGTTTAGAATCGTTACCCAATCAATGTCTCTGAAAACCCTCGAAATCTCGCTCAAATACGAACTCTCAAGCTTGAGTTTAGGTAAAAATGGATAAATCCTCGTTTTGAAATCTTTATAACTGTCCAGATATTTAATGCATCGCGAACGCAGACGAAGTCACGCGTTTGCGAAGAAGGAAAAATGAAGGCTGCTCGAATTTCTCTACGCAAATGCAAGGAGCAGCACATGAACGCGAAGGCTGGGACTGGCAAAGCTACGCGAATGCGAGATTGTGCATGCGAACGCGATGAAGAAAATAGGCACAACCCTCAGTGCCAAATATCACTACGCGAATGCGAAGAAAGAAAATGGTAAAGCTTCGGAATGCGGGATTATTGAACGCGAATGCAAAGAGATAAGTGGTCCTCTTCCAAGATTAATATACGCGAACGCGTGTAGGAGGACGCGATCGCGAAGAAGAAAAGTTTCTGCAACAACTGGAGAAAATCCTGCAATTTTAAACAACTCCAAAGTGCCCCCGTTGAGCATCCGAAACATACTCGAGGCCCCCAGAACCTCAACCAAACCTACGGAAATATCCCATAACATTATTCAAACTTGTACCTATCCTTAAACCACCTAAAACAACGTCGGAAACTCAAATTAATCAAGGATTTAAGCCTAAGAACTCTAACTTTCCTCAAAATACTCTTTCGATCAAAAACCTAACAAAACCACATCCGAATGACCTAAAATTTTATACACACATCCCAAATGACATGATAGAACTACTGCAACTTCCGAAATTCCATTCCGACCCTTGGATCAAAATCTCACTATCGGACCGAAAACTTTAAAAATTCAAACTTCGGCATTTCAAGCCTAAATTAGATCCGGACCTCCAAAACACAATCCGACCACGCCCCTAAACCCACAATTACCTAACGGAGCTAACAGAACCAATAGATTATATTCCGAAGCCGTCATCATACTGTTCCGACCACGGACCACTTTCCAACACTTAAGCTCTCATTTAGGGACTAAATATTCCAAAACTCTCCGAAACTCAAAATCAAACATCCCAGCAATTTAAAATAGAATAAATAAACTTGGGGAAAGCATTAACTAGGGGATCAGGGCTAAAATTCCAAAAATGACCAGTCGGGTCATTATAATTATGGAGACATTGCCATAAAAAAATTATTTTGTTGGGTAAATTAAGATTCCAAACCTATTGGAACTCTAGAAGATTGTTCTTTGGAGGCTCTAGTAAGTTAAAGCAAGATTTGGTTGTGAAAAAGCCTTTAGTAATGAGTGACCATATAGAAATGTCACTTCTGGGGCCCTTTATCCGAATTCTAACCTTGCTAATAATTTCCTTAATGTTGTTTGGAATCATATGGGAAAGTTTATCAAAGTCCCAATTTTCCCTATTGAATAAGTCATTTATTTTTAAGGATTGATCTTGTTTTTTGTGTGGTCCTTCCACTGTTGCTCTAAGACTTCCTACACTTGGGATCCAATTGGTTTTTCATATATTCATGTTAGAGAGGATGTGGGGGGACCAAGTGATTCCTTTAGATCATGACTCCCAACCCTTTTTAATGCTCTTCCAAATAAAAGAATTTTTATTATTAGCATTACTAGAAGCATAAGAAGAGATTATTAGAGTAGCCCAAGGAGAGGTAGAATTGGTGAGCATTATCCAAAACCATACTACTAATGTGCATAAATTCTTTGAATTAGCACTATGGACATCTAGACCACCATTGGATTTTGATTGGCAATTGGTAGACCAACTAATGAGGTGAATTTTTTTCTTCTCATTTGTAGACCCCCAGATGAAATCTCTTTGCATCTTGTTGATTTTATTAAGAATATTTTTGGCAGTAAGGTATATTGCATATAGTGGTTTGGTATCGAATTTAAACAAGAATGTGAGAGCGTTGTTCTACCAGCTATGTTAATGAATTTTATTTTCCAAGCAGCTAGTTTGGATCTCATTTGATCAATAATGAATTGGTAGTCTCTTAACCTAGGGAAATTATTTAAGATTGAAAAACCTAGGTAGGTACCAAATGACTCACTTTTTTTTAATACCTAGTATGTGAGTAATATATTTTATGATAGATTCAGGACAATTTTTTAAAAACATAATTTTTGATTTGGAAAGGTTAATTTTTTTCTTGAAATAGTACAAAAATAGTCTAGACCTCCCTTGATGGTGTGGCATGATTTTTTATTGTCTTTGGCCATCAAAGTGAGATCGTCTGCAAAGAATAAATGGGAAAAATTTGGAAACTTCCTCCCCGTGGTTATTGGATACGAATTACTTATATCAACTTGATGGTTTATATATCTTGAAAGCATTTCCAAAAAAAGAATGAAGATATAGGGAGGGATGGGGTCCCCTTGCCTAATTCCCCTAGTTGGCTCAAAAGAGTTTGTAATGAAACCATTCATTAGGACTGCTATCGAACTAGTTGAAATACAATTTAATAGAAGTTTTGAGAATTTGGGTGGAAATTTGAAGTACTGAAGGGTATGATGTATAAAGGACCACTCAAGGCGATCAAAATCCTTCTCCAAATCAATTTTGAGGATCATTTGACCTTCTTTTCTTTTTAATTTTTTAGGTTTGAAACTAGGTCTTGGATAATGACGGCATTATCAGAAGCTCGTCTATTTTTCCTGAAGCTAGCTTGAAAGGGACTAATTAGGTGATCTAGGAATGGTTTTAGCCTATTTGCTAGAACCTTTATAATTATTTTGTAAATGGTGTTATAAAGTCCAATTGACCTAAATTCCTAATGTTGTTTACATTTGGAATTTTAGGTATTAGACAAAGATAGGTATTGTTAATAATTGGGGGGATAACTTGGGTGCTAAAAATGTCCTGACGCCTATGATACTCCAATATTTTTGATAAAAAAAAAGGGTGGAGTCCATCTGGTCCTGGAGCTTTAAAAGGCTTGAAAGAAAAAATAACCGTTTTAATTTTAATTTCTTGCAAGGGTCTATCTAATGCACTAAGGTTAACGTGGCCAATATTTGAACTATGGTTTAGAGGGTTTTTCCTACTAGTAATGCTATGAGAAGTAGTGAAAGCATTTTCAAAATTGTTTTTGACATAAGACATAATTAATAGGGGATCATTGATCTAATTTCCAGCATCATCCTTGAAAAAATTTATTTTATTACGTCTCTTCCTATTTGAGGCACAAATATGGATAAATTTTGTGTTAGAGTCACCCTCATTTAACCACATAACCCTAAATCTGATTTTCCAGTAATCTTCCTCTATTAACAGAAGATCATTGTAGTCTCTTTTTAAGTCCTTTTCAAGATTTTGTAAGAAAATGCTCGTAGCATAATTTTTTGAATTCTGTATACCATTTAGATGAGCTAACAATTTATGTTTTTTTCCCATAATATCACCAAATGTTCTAGCTTTCCAATCTCTTAAGCATTGAACAAAATTGGGACTAGCTCTAAGGAAGTCTGGATCACACCAATTGTCTTTTAATAATGATTGAAATTCCGGGTGTTTGCACCAAAATGTTTCTAGTCTAGAGGGCTGTTTATAGAGAGATCTATTTCTAGGTATTAGTTCTACTAGGATAGGGTTGTGATCAGAGTAAGTTTTAGGAAGATGAATTATAAAACTTTTAGGGAATAAATCAATCCATTCATCATTTCCAAAAACTTTATCCAACCTTTCCATTATTAAACCCTTATTCTTATGCCTATGGTTAGACCATGTAAATTTGCATCCCTTGAATCCAAGATCAATGAGTTTACAACTATTAATCTTAGACCAAAGAAATTTGGCTCTAAAGTCATTGAGAGGTCTGCCTCCAAATTTATCATTAGCAGTAAAAACATCATTGAAATCCTCTCCCACTATCCAAGGTCCTATATGATTTCTACTAATATTTTCTAGGTTTTCCCATATGGCATTTCTATTATACAAATCAGTACCAGCATATATTGTACAAAAAAGCCAAAGTTTACGTATAGGGAGTACCTCAATCATTACATGGATTTCTTGGTTTCTACGGACAAAGTTTTGGAAAGTAACCACCTTGTGGTTGTATAGTAGCACAATTCCTCCAGCCGGGCCATCAGATGTAACCTCTATCATCTCTGTAAATCCTAAGTCATTGAGCAGTTCTACATGGCTACCCATTCTAGTTTCCAGTAAGGCCACCATGCATGGTCTATGAGTATCGATCATTTCTATGAAATTTCTTCTAAAATTTTCATTATTACAACCTCTTATGTTCAATATAATGATATTAGTAGGTCGATTCATAAAGACATTATGGTTTTGGTTTGGTGGTTCCCCATATTCCCTCACAGTTCCCAAAATTGGGTCCGTTCTCAATGCCGGTACTAGTATCATTTCCCTGTTCCCCACCGTTAGATCCTGAGGTCACCTGATGTCCATCGAGCATTTGTATAATGCTAGTTGGCAATTGAGTATGTTCCTCTTCTCTTGAATCTCCGTAAAGAGAAATACTTTTACCCCGTCTAGGTTTGAGAACTCTAAGACTCGCTCTAAGATTATATTAAGAGGTTTCTCCTCCTCTGCCTCCATCTCTGCCTTTACTAGTTCTTAGTTTTGAGCAGGTCGATGAGGTGGTGATGGGGGTTGATGGGGTGGTTGAGGAATATGTGGTTCCTGAACTGGTGGAGGGTTCTCCCATAGCATGAAAATATGATTGAGTTGAGTTAGTGTTTCTGGGGGAAAGAATGGCATGTCCACGAGAGCATTATGAGGTCATATAGGGTTGAAGTAGGGTGGTAGATTCCAATGATATCTTATTTCATGCACTAGTTGATAGTTTACCGAGGGAGCTAGGGATTGTAGGATGTTGTTTAGAGATACTTGATTGAGGTAGTTGTTCACAGCTAACCTCATGCCCTCCACTACTAGTTGAGCTAAATACTGATGTCGCACCCCTTTTTTCTTGCAAAATCGAGTTTATGACATTTTTGGTTAAGACAACCCGTTCTGTTTGGGAAAGGGGTTTGCATTTTGAAGAGTCACCACCTAACGATTTAAGGTGCGTTAGGGCACCTAAAGGGTTCATTGATAACTACGTTTGGTAACTAGAGACAGGGTAAGGTCTTGAAATTATCCTAAGGGGTAGGTGTTTGGCACCCTCAGGATCCACCATTGTGGTTCTCGGCTAAACAACTTTTGTGGATTTGTACAATTTAGCAAATAGACAAGTATGGCTCAAACAATAGGGGATGTAAGTTTAAGTACACGAATGTTTGAAAAACAGTTAATAAAAAGCTTGATTGAAAAGAATTACAATCTAAGCATATTTGTGAATGTAAATAGGTATCCTAGGTTTGGTTATAGTATGGATCACATCAATGCAATACCCGGTAGAACATTCCTCAAAAAGGGGTTACAGGTGGTATTATCGCACCGGTCATCATATTCATATCTGCCCTTTCCCGCCCCATGAAGGTAATTAAAGTGAGGGTTGGTCTCAACCCCTATTGCATGCTGTTACCCGTCCCTTCCTATCAGTCCCAGAGGAAGTTAGGACTCCTATCCTATAAAAAGGGGGATTCTAGGCAGACCCTCAATTTTAAAGGTAAAATACTAAGGCGACATATAATGAACAGATATGACTTCAATTAAAGGGGAGCATGGAAGACAAATAAAAGGCTCAGATATACCTCCACACATAGTACGCACAAACAACATGATTCATACATAATTACAGATCATAAGCATGGTAGCAGAGTCAGATTTATTACATAACTCAAAGAGGAAGTCCTAATCAGGCTTGCCTATTGATTTTAAGCTTGTTAACCATGAAGCAGTAAACACAAAGAACAGTTTCAAGTTTTATAGAGGTTGATTACCTAAGGCTTTCCTAGGTGTAGGATAACACACAACAATTACCAGAATTATTAAAACAATTTAGAAGTTATTTTTACCTAAAGCATGCTATTCTAAATGTTGCAAAGATATACATGGATTATAACCAGTTTCACTTATCAAACGTGAGACTGTTTTATGTCCTTTTCATGCATCAGTAGTTTAACTAGGTGTGACTGAGCGAGTGTGAACGAGATCCTAAAATAAGGTATCTAACATGCACATATAAAAATGAAGAATGATTTCAGGATATGCAAAATTCCTAAAGCATGATTTCTAAATGCCCAAAAATTTACAGCATGATTTTAGGATGTGTAGGATTCCTAAAGCATGATTTTTAAATGCCCAAAAAGTTACAACATGATCTTAGGATGTGTAGGAGCAATAGTTTTATGTTAATGTTGCTATTTGCCTAAAGCAGGATTTCTAAGTGATAAAATAATGTCAAATGAGATGTTGAAATAGTAAACCTAAGAACATGATATCTAATGCATGACATGCTTTAAATGTGTTGGTCTTAGACATGGATTCTAATGCGCATATAGGACATGTAAACCTAAGGCATGGTGTAAGGCCCCATAAAAAATGTGTCCCCAAAACCCAGTAGCTCGTAGGGTCAAGTACCGAATATGTGTTCGGACCCTTTGTACTGATTTATCATTTAAAAATAAGAGTAAAAGTTTTTCCAAAAAAGTGCCAAAATGCGGTCCAAAATGCGGTCGCAAATCAAGTATGCAGACTGCATTTCTGTCGCAGATTGAGTCAGCGGTTTGGTTAAAATTGAGGTCAAAATGCTATACATTATGCGATCGCATAACTAATATGCGGACCGCATTTATATCGCAAAGTGAGTCAAGGTGTTAGTCAAATTTGAGGTCAAAATGCGGTGCATTATGCGACCGCAAATCGGGCATGCGCACTGCATTTCTGTCGCAAACCCAGGCAGGGAAATCAGATTTTTGGATCACTTTTGCGGTCCATTATGCGGACCACATTCCTCTCTGCGATCGCAAAGTGCGACCGCAAACTCGACTCGGGCTCCAATTTTTCAGAATTTTCAACCCGACCCCTTTTTCAATAAAACATCCCAATCCCTCATTTTAACATCATTTCTGAACAAAATAAGAGAGAGGGAAGAGAGGGTTCTTGAGAGAGAAAGTTCATCTTCCTCAATTTGATCTTCAAAGTCACCTAGGCCTGGAAAATTTTAAGTACTTATCTTTATCTCCATTCTTGTAGGTAAAATCCCCAAACCCTTTTCATTGATTTTCAGATTTAAATAAAAAGGGGGATTCTCATGAATTGATTCTTGAAAATGGAAGTTGAAATAAACATGCATGTTCTTTAATACCTAAAACCTAGTAAGAGGAGTTTGGTAAAAGTAAAGGTTTGCAAAAGAGGGGTTGTCAACATAAATAAATTTGGGTAGTGATTGTGAACTTCATTTCTAAGATATATCTGTTAACTTGTGAACTAGATTGACATTGCTAGACTATTGGGTGAGTTAAAAGTAGAAGTTAAAAAGGGAATTCGGCTCCAGGTATGTATGGCTAACTTTGACCTTTGTAAAATCACCTTGTTTGGTGTACGAATATTTGGTGTGTGATATCTACGTAGATTGTTTGTGAAATTCTTGTGATTGGTATGATTTGATTGTTCGTGGTTAAGTCTTCCGATATAATGGTGCAAGTAAATGGCAATAAACCAAATGCGTGATTATGAAAGTGTTATGTGGTAATAGTAAAGAAACAAATGATAGAAGGAAATCGTAAATGATATAGTTGGAACAACTGTGGTAATAACATATTTGGCTTGTTGTGGGTAACTATTGTGGTAACTTAAATTGCATATGAGTTGTTGAATATGATGGAAATGGTATTCATGGCTACGGAAATTCTTGTGAATTGTTGTTGCTGTTCTTTATGAATTGTTGTTGTTGTTGTTGTTGTTGTTGTTGTGTTGTTTGTGAATTGTGATTGTTCGGTGGGATCGGGTTGCGTGCCACAACATGAAGTAATAAGGTGTGGGTTGTTGTGATAAGAGTGGCCGAGGTAATAAGGGTGGAAAGTGATCGAAATCACTATTGCAATGAAAATATGAGAAAAATTGTGAAATCATTGATGTGATAATGTTTAAGGGGAAAAGGAGAGATTGTAAACTTGTTTGGCTTTGATTGTTCCTTTCATGTGTATTTGATTGTTGATTCTATCACTGCTCGTTACTTGTGTATGGTGTGAGTTCACTTGGGGCAAAATTTGTTCATACATACCAGTACAATTCAAATGTACTGACGTCCCTTTTGCCGGGGGCGCTACATTCGTGTTATGATTGTAGGTGGTTCTATAGCAGGTACTCCAGTCCACCGGCAGTAGCACTCTTTTACTCTCTATCAGCTGTATTGGTGAGCCCCTTTCCTCTCGGGGCCCTGCGTGACTCATGTCGCTTTTATTCCGGAGTCTTATTTTGGTTTCGTGTAAGTTATAGCCGGAGCCTTGTTACCGGCAAGTATTGTATCACTCTTTTGTATCCTTAGAGGCTCCGTGGACAGGAAATGTGGGTTATAAACATATGTAAATATGTATTTTGTATGTTGGGCGATGTAAGTTCTAAACCTCGCTAAGAACCACGTATGCTATGTATGTTTTGTAAAAAGGTGTTAAAATTATAAATGGCTATTTCCTTTGATTAATGAGTAATGAGAACACGGGGTAACACGTGAGATAGGAAAAAAACTCAGGTCCGCTTGGCTAGGGCTACCTGGTCGAGCGCCGGTCGCGCCCCTCTATTTTGGGGCGTGACACATGGTTTCTACCCATTGATGTTGATAATATATATAACTACCCTCTTATTTTCACTAGCCAACCCCAATATTCGTTTACAACAAATTACTACAGACCAATATTGAAATGAATTAGATAAGTATAAAAAGAAAATAAGAAGTTACACTATAGAGAGCCTGAAAATGGGCCCATATTTCCAGAACCTCAAATGCCAAGATTATTTCATAGCCTTTCTCGTATCCGGGTATGTCAGAGTCCCTTAAGGACCTCAAGAGATCCCGGGCAGTGCTCACACCCAGATTTCATACCCAAGACAGAGTAAGTGCATTGTGGAAAGGCCATATTTTGTGTGTCAAAGTTCAGAGAGAGCTCAAGGGTCCCAAGGCAAGGCTCACACAAAAGGGGCAGAATTTAGTGGTCTAAGAGTAGAGTGCGAGTGCTCGACATAGTTTTGAAAAGATTTAAGCAGGAAAATAGTTTTAAAAGAGACTTGTTTGACATAGCTTTTGTAAAACAACAGGGGGAGTTATTCAATAGGACATTTTTTTGAAAAGAGAGTAGAGTAACAAGAAACAGTCCAAACACATCACCCAAAACAAATTCATACATAATCAAGAAACATAGGGCCAAGGCAGGTTCAGCAACCACAAATAGGGGTAGTGGGATTTGGGGACACATAGGTCACATAGGTAAACACATAGTTGCAGGAGACCTTAAGTATAGAATCAACAATATGCTAAGGGGTTAGGGAACTTTAGAATTAACACGGAATCATGTAACTTAAGGATAGCCAACTACTTTGCATAGAGAGGTTCATGCCAGAAAGCAGAGAAACATAAGTAAGGAAGGGCCACATTGGGGCATACTAGGAGGGTGATAACATTTCATAAACATGATGAGTTTTCACGACCCAAACCCGGACCCGGCCGTGATGGCGCCTCTCGTGGGGACAAGGCCAGCCAACTAAACCCAATTCGTCTTTTCAAAAATAGTTAAACATAAATAAACAGCTTAAATATGACATAAAAATATTAATTAATGGAAATACAACCCAACACAGCCCTAATCGGGGTGTCACAAGTCACGAGCATCTATCAGAATATAAATCCACTACAAGGTCTAAAGTATACAAAATCGGAATAATGAACAAAAGAGAGAAAAATGGTGCTGCGAACGCCGGCAGACACCTCCTTAACTCATATAACTCCGCCTCTGATCGGCCAAAACCCGCTACCGGGTGAATAGATACCTGCTTCTGCACATGAGGTGCAGGGAGTAAAGTGAGTACTCATACTCAGTGAGTAATAAAGGTAAATAACAACTGAGTGGTAAGAAATCATGTATGGCAAATCATCATGCTATAAAGAAGCAGTGTAAACCCTTTTTAGAAAACAGTAGAGCTATGAACTCTTTAGAAAAACATCTTAACTAAGTTTAAGCCTCTTTTGAAATGTCCTTTTTAGTGGTTACACAAACGAATGCAAAACAAATAGTGCAGATAAGCACATAATTTTCGCCCCGTGGGCACAACACTCAGTTATCAAGGAATGCTAGAGTATCAGGTCTATATTGTAAAAAGTAGCACAAAACAACAGATAATAGCAGACAAATAAGATAATGCAAACACATCAAATAGTACTGGTACCGCTGCGACATGCAGCCTGCTCCACATATTGCTGCGGCGTACAGTCCGATCCATTTATCGTCGACAACGCTCACTGGGGGTGTGCAGACTCCGAGAGGGGCCCCTTACGGCCCAAGCGCAATATCAAGCCATCTCATGGCATCAAGTCTAGGCCCTCGGCCTCATATCAGTATCAGTATAACTCTGTTGCGGTGTGCAGCCCGATCCAAAAGCATCCTCACAATACAGGCCCTCGGCCTTTCCCAGTCAAATCACATAAGACACTAGGGCAACAGTTAAATATAATGCTCAGCCCAAATATTATTAGAAATATCATTTCAAGTGTTAAAGCAAAATAAACTTGGCTGAGTCTTAAAAACAATGGAAAATACATGACTGAGTTCAAATATAATATCAAAACAGTGAGGAAATATCAACAATAATCCCCTGAGGGTTCAAATAGTTGGCACGAAGCCCAAATATGGCAATCAGCCCAAATTATGATGATAACAAGTGAATTTCAGTCAAATACGCAGTAAATTCATCAATAGGGATGAACTAAGTCACAATTCCCAACGGTGCTCTACCCCACGCTCGCTATCCGACGTGCAAGTCACCTCAATATAGCACTACAATATGCAAATACGGGGTTTCAAACCCTCAAAATATCATTTACAGTCATTACTCACCTTGAACTAGCGAATTCTCTAGCTTGCGATGCCTTTGCCCCTCAAACCAGCATCCACGCACGTCGAATCTATCCAAAATCAGAGAGAATACATCACAATATCCCAATGGGACAATACCCAATGGAAAATAATAAAAAAATAGCAAAAATCTCGAAATTAGCAAAACCTGAGCCCCGACCCCACTTCTCGAAACTCAGAGATTCTTACATTAATGGGTTTTTTTATCTCTCCACGAGTCTATGCATATAAAGAACACCAAAATCGGAGCCCAAATGACCCCTTAAATCCCAATTTGAAATATCAAAACTCAAGCCCTAGTTCTTCCCATTTTAGACAAGTTTCCATGAATTCCAAGGTTAATTTCACATAATAATCACGTTTTTAGTTCATAGAACTTACCTTCAATTAATCCTCTTTGAATACCCCTTCAATTTCTCCCAAATAGCTCTCAAGGTGCTAAAAAATGGTGGAAAGATACCTTAGCTCGCGGAATAAAATGAAACCTTAAAACCATTTTCTGTCCAGACCTTTTCGCATCCGCGATCACTACACCGCATCTGTGGTTTCCACTTCTGCGGAGCTTTGACTGTTGCCCAGGACCGCTTCTGCGGTCTAAATCCGCTTTTGTGGTCAACCATCCGCTTTTGCGGAAACTCCTCTACAACCAACGTCCGCTTCTGCGAAGCCTTTACCGCATCTGGGATACCGCAGATGCAGCTTCCCCATCCGCATCTGTGAAACTCAGGCTCCCTAGCACCTCTCGCACATGCGACCCCCTTTTTGCATCTGCGGGATCACTACAGGACCACATCTACAGTCCTTTTTTTGCAGATGCGGAAATACGAGAACCAGAAAATCTCAGCAATAACACAAATCCACAATTCATCCCGATGGCCATCTGAAATCACCCCAAGGCCCCTGGGACCTCAACCAAAAGTGCCAATCCATCCTAAAACATCATTAAAACTTGCTCCAATCATCAAAACACATCTACCAACACCAAAACCATCAAATTACATCGGATTCAAGCCTAAGTTCTTCTAAAACTTCCGAAGCACGCATTTGATAAAAAACCCGACCAAAACACCTTCGAATGACCTGAAATTTTGCACACACATCCCAAATCACCTAATAAAGCTATAGAAACTCTCGGAATTCCATTCCGAACCTCGGATCAAAATCTCACATATCAACCGGAATTCGCAAATACTAACTTCGCCAATTCAAGCCTAATTCTACACTGGTCTTCCAAAATCACTTTCGATCGCACCCTTAAGTCACAAATCATCCTCCGAAGCTAACCAAATAAGCGGAATCCATAACTGAGCCTTCTAACACATAAGTCAACATCCGGTTGACTTTTCTAAAATAAGCCTTCCTTAAAGAGACTAAGTGTCTCATTTCCTTCTAAAACTAATCCAAATCAACTTGTTCACACAAAACTCTTATAATGAAGCATAAATAAGTAGAAAATGGGGGAAACGGAGTAGTAACCCATGAGACGACTGGTCAGTTCGTCACATCCTCCCTAACTTAAACAAATGCCTATCCTCGAGCGTACCCAGAGTTGTTCTAGAAGCCAACCAATGGCAAAATAACTTTACCATACAAATACCAGGGGGTGATCCTCCATCACCCTATCTCACATAGGTCCGATTACACATTGTCACTGCAATTTCATAATCCAATCTAGCCCATAAACCTTAGAACCATATTTCCATTTCCAAAATCATACACAAGTTCAGAACCTCCCATCTATGTTCAGAACAAGCCCGAACCAGCTGTAATAACCCATACCTGCAACCTCAGGTGCAATTACCTGATATTCCACATAACTCAAAAATATTTAGTGATAACTCCCATTCACAACAGCTGCACACAAGGCCTGAATACCGGTAGAAAACCTCTTAACAACTAAAGTTTCTTTCCAATACTTTTACATATACTGCAACTGATAACTAAAACACCCAGTAAGCCATCACCATTTCTCAGATCAACCATTCATGAAACCACTTCTCCTTTCGCAAATACTACATCAAATTTTTGAGTTGAAGCTCGATATTATCCTTCCAACATACTGTAATCAAATCTGCTTGTACTCATTAAAGAACCCAACGATCTCATCTAATCAACAAACTACTCTGGTGACGTTACACATTAGTACATGACTAAGCCATAACTCACACAATACGCACACCAATAAGGAACAGTCCGAACATACTCAATTCATGAAATGATTTAAATGAAAGAGCTATACTTCAAGCTCTCCAGTTGTCACGACCTTAGTTCACCAATTGTGAACACGTCATGACGGCACCTAGTCTCTATGACCAGGTAAGCCTCACACATTGCGGAAGTAACAACATTTGCGAAATTTATATTCAAAAGCAAAATAACATGAGTAATGTATACGGTTGCCGCCTGGCACATACACTTTAATACTTTAAATTCTAAAACCATCCCAAAGACCCAGAAATCTACGGGCAACACAGGCTAAGAATAATACATAACACTGCTCTAAGCATCCAGAAAGTCTATAACAAGGAAGAACAGAATAGCATCTAGCTAACTAAAGGGTAGAGTGAGAGGGAGACTATCCGGTCTGCGGACGCGGCAGATATACCTCAAGTCTCCAAAATGCTCTCTGCAGCTACTGATAATGCACCTGCGTAGAGGTACCTAGATCTGCACATGAAAAACATGCGCAGAAGAGGCGTGAGTACACCACAGCGGTACTCAGTAAGTGCCAAGCCTAACCTCAGTTGGGTAGTGACGAGGAAAGGTCAGGGCCCTACTGAGACAAAAACAATAAAATAGCAAGATATTAATAGTATCGAAGTCTGATGAAAACTAATGAACACAACGGTGTGATAAGACAGATAAATGAAATATAGTACTGCAAGACGAAACAGAAACATAGAGTAAATACAGCAAAATTACAAGAATACCGACAAGGATCTTCCAGGATACCGTCCTGTAGCCCTTTTCTCAACTGTCCAATGGAACTCCCGGGATACCGTCCCGTAGCCCAAATCTCATATCAATATATAAGGATCTCCTGGGATATCGTCCCATAATCCAATCATCAGTGTGCAAGGGGATCTCCCGGGATACCATCCCGTAGTCCCAAAATAAAAGTGCAGAGGGATCTCCCAGGATACCGTCCCGTAGTCCCAAAGTAAAATGGCAGGGGGATCTCCTGGGAATCAAACCCGTAGTCCCAAAGTAAACAAACAAGGGGGAACTCCCGGAATCCCGCATCCGTAGTCCCAATGTAAATGCGCAACCAACATCAGAGAAATATTTAGAAATTTAAGTACAACAATACAAGGCATCAAATAATACTGGCCTAACATACTCCACGTAATCACAGTTAAGACAATTTAAACAAATAGGCAGCTTGGATCAGTTAAACATGCTCTTCTACGCTAGCACAGGCTATAATAGCAAGTAAAGTAAGGCAATTATGAAAGAAAATCCAAATCAATTATTTAAGTAAAAATCCGATTTTCAACAATTAGCTCAAGTACGCACTCGTCACCTCATGTACAAGGCATTGAATTACCAATTATCACATCCTAAGGGACGAAATCCCCCACACAAGGTTAGGCAAGCCACTTACCTCGAACCGGTGCGAAATCAACTAGGGAACGATGCCCTTGCCACGAGTATCCGACTCCAAATGGCCCAAATATATTCAATTCAATTACAAATCGTAAATAATACTGCAAATAACTAATTCCACTATTGTAATTAAAGTTAGGACGCGAAATTAGGTAAAATAACCAAAATGCCCTTCCAGCTAACGTCTCGGAATCGAATAATTTTCACATTTTCAGAACCCTCGTACTCTCACGAGTCTAACCATATAAAAATCTCCCAAATCGGAGGTCAAATGCCCACTCAAAATCACAAAATTAAACCTAAGAAGTTTCACCCATTTTTCTCAATTTTAGACCTTGAATTTGAATTCTAATGGTTGATTTAGCTACGAAATGATGGAATATAACTAGAAAGGATAAAAGCAACATTACCCAATGATCTTCTCTTCAAAATCCCCTCAAAATCACCTTCTCCCGAGCCCTCAATTGATTTTTCTAACTTTGAAATAAACCCTCGGATTATCCCTTTTTCAGTCCTGTGATTTCTGCTTTTGCGGCCTAGGGACCGCTTCTGCGGTGGGAGTAACCGCTTTTTCGGTTCAACTTAAGAGAGCAGGGACCACTTCTGCGGACTAAATACCGCATCTACGGTTCCGCTTACGCGGGAAGGAGACCGCTTCTGCGGTTCTCCTGGGATGGGGAAATTTCTGCTTATGCAGATAAATGGCCGCTTATGTGGCTCCGCTTATGCGGTGAAGAAGCCGCTTATGCGGCTCCGCTTCTACGGCTCCAGGACCGTAGAAGCGAAAATACCAGAAGCCTGTTGTAACTTTTTTCCTTCTAACTCCAAACTTTGCCCGTTGAGCATCCGAAATCATCCTGGGACCCCCGGGACTCCAACCAAAAGCACCAATACCACCTAATACCTTATTCGAACTTGTACCAATCCTCAAAACACCTCAAACAACACCGGAAACCCAATTAAATCAAGGATTCAAGCCTAAAAACTTCAAATTCTAACAAAATATGCTTTCGATCAAAAGCCTAACCAAACCTCGTCCGAATGACCTGAAATTTTGCACACACATCCCAAATGACATGACAGAGCTACAACAACTTCCAGAATTAAAATCCAACCCTCGGATCAAAAACTCACTATCGGACTGGAAACTTCAAAAATTCAAACTTCAGCATTCCAAGCCTAAATGAGCTACGGACCTCCAAATAACATTCCGAACACGCTCCCAACCCTGAAATCATATAATGGAGCTAACAGAACCATCAGATTTCCATTACGAGGTCGTCTTCACACTAATTCGTATACGGGTCATTTTTCAACTCTTAAACTCTCATTTTAGGGACTAAGTATCCCAAAACACTCCGAATCCTAATGCCGAACGTCCCGGCAAACCAAAGTAGCAGAAATGAACTTAGGGAAAACAGTTAATAGGGAATTGGCGCGTAAATTTCAAAAACGACCGGCTGGGTCGTTACATCCTCCTACACTTAAACATTCATTCGTCCTTAAACGAGCATAGAGAACATACCTGAAGTAGCAAAAAGATGAGGGTACTGGCTGCGCATATCCCGCTCGGTCTCCCAAGTCACCTCCTCAGCCGGCTGACCCCGCCACTGGACCTTCACTAAAGCGATGTTCTTTGACCTCAACTTTCTGATCTGCCTATCCAAAATGGCCACTAGCTCCTCAACATAAGATAGATCCTTGTCCAGCTGGACTGAACTGAAATCCAACA
>MU765584.1:95133-109750 GCA_026770625.1 Nicotiana glauca | reverse complement strand
GATGAAGTACGGGCACCAGAGTAATGACCCGACTCTCGAGACCTCTTGGCCTCCCTCTCCCCTCACTCCCTGGCGAGCATACCCTCAATCCGTCTAGCAATGCTCACTACCTGCTTGGTTATATCCATCTCTAACTCTCGGGCCATACTAGACCGGATGGGTAGAATTAGACCCTCGATAAACCTCCGCACTCTCTCCCAAATTGTGGCGATCAAAGCTGGTGCATGTCTGGCCAACCTAGTGTAACAGATGGCATACTCTGAGATTGTCATAGCACCCTGGCGCAAATGCTCAAACTCCACGCGCCATGAATCCCTGAGGCTCTAGGGAACAAACTCCCTCATAAACATGTCTGAGAACTGGGTCCAAGTCAGTGAGGCAGACTCGACTGGACTATCCAACTCATAAGTACGCCACCAATCATAGGCGGCTCCCCGAAGCTGAAAGGCGGTGAAAGAAACCCCACTAGACTCCACTATGCCCATAGTACGAAGAATGCGATGACACTCCTCCAAGAATCCCAAGGCGTCATCTGAAGCTAGGCCACTGAACACTGGGGGATCATATTTCTTGAACCTCTCTAGCCTGCGCTGCTCGTCCTCTGAGACAGCTGACCCATCCCCGGGCTGTACTGGTGCTGCAGGCAGTACAGGAATAGCCTCTGGAACCTGCTCCATCGGCACTCTCTGCTCAGGAGTGCGGGCTGCGGGAGTCTGGGCCCCTCCCCCGGCCTGAGATGTGGCTGCAGCGAGGGGAAGAAACCCCGCCTGAGCCATAGTGTACATGTTCATGAACTAAGCCAGGGTTTCCTGGAGCACTGGAGTAGTAGTAGCTGTAGTAGGTGTACCAGGTGCCTGTGCTCCAACTGGATCTACTGGTGCTACCTCAGCGGCAGCGCGCATGGGTCCTGTGGCTGCACCTCGGGCGCGTCCTCGACCTCTACCCTGGCTTCTGCCTCTGACGGCGGCAGCAGGAGGCGCGGGTGCCTGGTCCTCGTGTAGCACGTGTCCTCACCATCTGTGAGAGAATAGAAGACATAAGTTTAGAATTGGTGTCAAAACATCGCACGACAAGGAATTCAAAAGAGATGAAGATTTTTCCTAAACAGTTACATAACCTCTCGTAGATAAATACGGATGTCTCCGTATCGATCAACGAGACTCTAATAAATCGGCCTGTGTCCCGTGACTTCTATGAACCTAGAGCTCTGATACCAACTTGTCACGACCCTAGTTCACCAATTGTGAACACGTCATGACGGCACCTAGTCTCTACGACCAGGTAAGCCTAACACATTGCGGAAGTAACAACATTTGCGAAATTTATATTCAAAAGCTAAATAACATAAGTAATGTATACAGTTGCCGCCTAGCACATACACTTTAATACTTTAAATTCTGAAACCATCCCAAAGAACCGGAAACCCACGGGCAACACAGGCTAAAAAATAATACATAACACTACTCTAAGCATTCAGAAAGTCTATAACAATGAAGAACAGAATAGCATCTAGCTAACTAAAGGGTAGAGTGAGAGGGAGACTCTCCAGTATGCGGACGCGGCAGATATACCTCAAGTCTCCGAAATGCTCTCTGCAGCTACTGATAATGCGCCTGTGTAGAGGTACCTAGATCTGCACGTGAAAAACATGCACAGAAGAAGCGTGATTACACCACAGCGGTACTAAGTAAGTGCCAAGCCTAACCTCGGTTGGGTAGTGACGAGGAAAGATCAGGGCCCTACTGAGACAGAAACAATAAAATAGCAAGATATTAACAATATCGAAGTCTGATGAAAACTAATGAACACAACAGTGTGATAAGATAGATCAATGAAATATAGTACTGCAAGACAAAACAGAAACACAGAGTAAATACAACAAAATTACAAAAATACCGACGAGGGTCTTCCAGGATACCGTCCTGTAGCCCTTTTCTCAACTGTCCAATGGAACTCCCGGGATACTGTCCCGTAGCCCAAATATCATATCAATATCTAAGGATCTCCCGGGATACTGTCCCGTAATCCAATCATCAGTGTGCAGGGGGACCTCCCGGGATACCGTCCCGTAGTCCCAAAATAAAAGTGCAGGGGGATCTCCCGGGATACCGTCCCGTAGTCCCAAAGAAAAATGCAGGGGGATCTCCCGGGATACCGTCCCATAGTCCCAAAGTAAAAATGTAAGGGGATCTCCTAGGAATCAAACCCGTAGTCCCAAAGTAAACAAACAAGGGGGAACTCCCGGAATCCCGCATCCGTAATCCCAATGTAAATGCGCAACCAACATCGGAGAAATATTCAGAAATTTAAGTACAACAATACAAGGCATCAAATAATACTAGCCTAACATACTCCACGTAATCACAGTTAAGAAAATTTAAACAAATAGGCAGCTTGGATCAATTAAACATGCTCTTCTACGCTAGCACAGGCTTTAATAGCAAGTAAAGTAAGGCAATTATGAAAGAAAATCCAAATCAAGTATTTAAGTAAAAATCCGAGTTTCAACAATTAGCTCAAGTACGCACTCGTCACCTCCCGAACAAGGCATTCAATTACCAATTATCACATCCTAAGGGAGAAGTCCCCCACACAAGATTAGGCAAGCCACTTACCTCGAACCGGTGCGAAATCAACTAGGGAACGATGCCCTTGCCACGAGTATCCGACTCCAAGTGGCCCAAATCTATTTAATTCAATTATAAATCGTAAATAATATTGCAAGCAACTGATTCCACTATTGGAATTAACGCTAGGGCGCGAAAATAGGTAAAATGACCAAAATGCCCCTCTAGCTCACGTCTTGGAATTGAATAATTTTCACATTTTCAGAACCCTCGTATTCTCACGAGTCTAACAATATAAAAATCTCCCAAATCGGAGGTCTAATGCCCACTGATTTTGAACCTAAGAAGTTTCACCTATTTTTCTCAATTTTAGACCTTGAATTTGAATTCTAATGTTTGATTTAACTAGGAAATGATATAACTAGAAAGGTTCAAAGCAACATTAACCAATGATCTTCTCTTCAAAATTCCTTCAAAATCGCCTTCTCCCGAGCCCTCAATTGATTTTTCTAACTTTGAAATAAACCCTCGAATTATCCCTTTTTCAGTCCTGTGATTTTCGCTTTTGCGGCCCAGGGACCGCTTTTGCGGTCCCGCTGTAACCGTTTTTTCAGTTCAACTTAAGAGGGCAGGGACCGCTTCTGCGGACTAAATACCGCATTTGCGGTTCCGCTTACGCGGGAAGGAGACTGCTTATGTGGTTCTCCTGGGATGGGGAAATTTCCGCTTATGCGGATAAATGGCCGCTTATTCGGTGAAAAAGCCGCTTATGCGGCTCTAGGACAGCAGAAGCGAAAATACTAGAAGCCTGCTGCAACTTTTTTCCTTCTAACACCAAACTTTGCCCGTTGAGCATCCGAAATCATCTCGGGACCCCCGGGACTCAAACCAAAAGCACCAATACCACCTAATACCTTATTCGAACTTGTACCAATCCTCAAAACACCTCAAACAACACCGGAAACCCGATTAAATCAAGGATTCAAGCCTAAGAACTTCAAATTCTAACCAAATACGCTTTCGATCAAAAACCTAACCAAACCTCGTCCGAATGACCTGAAATTTTGCACACACATCCCAAATGACATGACAGAGCTACATCAACTTCCGAAATTCAAATCCAACCCTCGGATAAAAAACTCACTATCGGACCGGAAACTTCAAAAATTCAAACTTCGGCATTTCAAGCCTAAATGAGCTACGGACCTCCAAATAACATTCCGAACACGCTCCCAACCCCGAAATCACCTAACGGAGCTAACGCAACCATCAAATTTCCATTCCGAGGTTGTCTTCACTCTATTCCGAATACGGGCCATTTTTCAACTCTTAAACTCTCATTTAGGGACTAAGTGTCCCAAAACACTCCGAACCTAATACCGAACGTCCCGGCAAACCAAAGTAGCAGAAATGAACTTAGGGAAAATAGTTAATGGGGAATCGGGGCGTAAATTCCAAAAACGACCGGCCGGGTCATTACACTAGTACCACCACAACACAAGATGGAGAACCCGCCTCCCATCATAGATACAGAACACACGAATGTAACTCGAAATATCATACATCCGCATAACTTTGACCCAATGCGTGACCTCATCTAGTACGAATCATTTAGGAAATAGGCCACCCCGTACATAATCATAAGTCTCATATGATGCCACAAAGTGCCGATAGGCTACCGATTAAAATGCGGTACAAAAAAAGAAGAAGACGAACTCTAGAAGGAACTGCCTAACTCACACACTAATACGTGCTCTCCTTAGAAAAATAGGAAGCAAGGCATACAAAAATAGCATATAGACAACAATGCTCAATATCATACTGTTGCAGCGCGCAACCCGATCCAAATAACACACTCATGGCGGCGTGCCACCCAATCCACACATAACACTCACCTAAAGAGGTGTACATCGAGCTAAATTGCTCATTAATATAAAGTACCGAATTTTGGTCACAAGCACGCTAAGTGCATAATACCGTCCCTGAGGGGACATATAGTGCTATAAGCTACCAAAACTCAAGCTCAACTAAGGTGCGATATACAATCTGAATCTCGAGAGCCATTTTGCTCATAATCATCATTTCTACGTGAATCCTCAACACATAAGCATTTTCTCAAACCGTCTCACAACTCACACGACACAGTGTATCACTGCATAAAATATCTGACAACGAAATAACACCCTGACTCCTTCTCCATAAGGAGCACATCACTAAAATAAACCCGTTTGGCATGACATAGAGCCCATATTCACATTTGAATCCATCCACCGATCTCAAGACGAATATGATCTCACTGAACTAGGTTAATTACCTTTCAAAGGTCCCTAACCACTTACCTTCCACTCGTAACACATAAGAACATCCATCATTGTCAGAGAAATCATCCGTAGTCCAAAACTCAATAGACTGAGTGCCCTCCGGGCATATTTTCTCAATTTAACGATATTATCACAACCTTCATACTTGGTTCAAGTCTTCAATCAATCAAGTGACTAACTACCATACTTACACAATCTTCCTATGGGACACCCTCCCACAACCTACCATTACAAATAACTGGGTCGTACCTCCAAACCACCGACCGCACTAACGCTGAAAAGCGATCAAGAATCATTAACCAGGGTGCAAAGCCTTTTCATAAAACACCGTTCCCAGGTGACACTAAAGACAATACCGATTTAACTTAAATGTCGAGACTTCTTCCCTGCTCATCCGAGCTCGTGACATCCTTGTCCATACCGTGTTATTACCTCTATCTTCACTTCAAATTCCATACCACTCATTGCAACCAACATGCCAACATACGATAGAACACGCTCTTCATCACAGCTTTAGAACCATTATTAGATTAAAACTTCATCATATAAAACTTTCCACTTAACTCACTTTAGGAGAACCATAGCAACATACAAGTGAATTCTCATAACCGTAGAATATGCAAATCTCTAAGTAGTGGTCCAACCCACCATGACCCTTTCGGGATCCGCCTACACGTAACAGGCCCATAACAATGGAATACTCTTGAATAACATGAATTACTATGGATTACATGCCTCACCTCTACCGCCACAAATCACACGCGTAACTTGATCATGCTGAAGAAATTGAGCTCTACCACCAATATGCCAATAGATATATGGCTAACCAATCCATCTTCTTTCGACTTACCCTAATTTCCCTAGGAATAATAGTAACTGCATCAAACATATAACACCATCCATCCGCACTCATCCCGAGTGGCTTTGAATCACGAGACCATGCTATCTCACATCCCACAAACTATGTCGTACCTTCCAACTACTACATCACAAATCAAAACATCATAGAACATTCTACAAATTCCGAACCATTACTTACACCTTCCTGATAGTGCTACATAGAAGCCCATAATTGATATAGAAAAATTACAAATCTTGACCTCTCCCAACGGAAACTCAGTTTCTAATCACATATACAAATTCAAGATACCCAATTTTCACATGTAGAATCTCAAACACATTAGTACCATTCTCGAGAATCATTTACTCTGTTTAATTGCATTTAGCCTGATCGAATGAACAGGACCACCTGTGCCTCGTTAGCACTCTGACACTGTAAGATATGACCTCGTCACAATACAAGCAAGCATCTTTCTACTCTATGCACCGAGCACTCTTTACTAATAGCAACTTAAGACATCCTGTGGTTCTCACACATATACGAAGCACCGTATAACCTTTGAAAATAAAAATAAATTCCTTCACAGCCATCGTTGACCCCAATCTCCGTAAGCCATAACTGACTCACCAACGCGCCTCAAACTGGAACCAACATAGCACTTAGCCGTGCAATAAACTTAATCAATAGCAAACTCCCCAATTTGGCTCGAAGCCATAGATCAAAATGCACTCAATAAATCATACACAAGTACTCTATTGCTGTCATAATATCATTGTGAGATTAACTCAAATCCCTTATAAGCTTGTGAAAACATAGATCAATTAGAATTTAACTCATCTGCAATTCTCACCTTCACCTTTGCAACAGATACACCCACTCTCTAAGCAACCAATTTAGATTTCAACACATTTTATTCACTTGTAAATGAGATATCCTAACATACACATAAGGATCACACCACTTTAGAACACTCCACAGGAGACAACCCACCTGTTTCACCTCAATATAACATTTCTGTATATCTTCCACCATTATACACATTACACAGTTACTCAGTCTTCCTGAGTTTAAACTCATACCGAAACATGAAATTTACTTCACTCCCAACTAGGAGACATGAAAAGATTCTTCACGCGCCCATAACTCAGGGCTACACATCCATCCACAATGGAAATCAAGCACTTATTAGTCATCTATCATCCAGCAAACCTCCCTCGTCACTTTCAAGTCACATAAATACATCTCACAGTACTAAGATACTCATCACGTGGCTATCCAATCGTCACTTCCACTAATAAAGACAATACAAAACATATAAGTTCAAAACACTTGCTCACACAATCAGCACCTCGGTGCTCAAGATATAGGCTAAGATCTGGCCTAAAGTCCTCCAGACTAACCCAACATCAAACTCACAGAGATCACATCTAGCCCCTTGATCGGGGAATCACGAGCCATCAAGGCACATCTGATACTGAGCGCTCATGCGCGTATGCAAACGCGTGGAAGGAATTTCAAAAGTTTCTTTCCAAGCTGAATCAATGACGTACGATAAGATTTCAAGAATGTAAAGTTTTCCTAAAGGTTCTGTAGCCTCTCGAGGATAAATACAGACGTCTCCATACCAATCCGTGAGACTCTACTAAACCTGGTCATGACTCGTGAGACCTAGTAACCTAGGCTCTGATACCAACTTTTCATGACCCAAACCCGGACTCGGTCATGATGGCGCCTCTCATGGGGACAAGGCCAACCAAATAAATCCAATTCGTCTTTTCAAAAATAGTTAAACATAAATAAACAGCTTAAATATGACTTAAAAATATTAATTAACGAAAATACAACCCAACGCAGTCCTAATCAGGGTGTCACAAGTCACGAACATCTATCAGAATGTAAATTCACTATAAGGTCTAAAGTATACAAAATTGGAATAATGAACAAAAGAGAGGAAAATGGTGCCGCGAATGCCGGCAGACACCTCCTTAACTCATATAACTCCGCCTCTGATCGGCCAAAACCCGCTACCAGGTGAATAGATACCTGCATCTGCACACGAGGTGCAGGGAGTAAAGTGAGTACTCCAACTCAGTGAGTAATAAAGGTAAATAACAACTGAGCGGTAAGAAATCACGTATGGCTAATCATCATGCTATATAGAAGCAGTGTAAAACCTATTTAGAAAATAGTGGAGCTATGAACTCTTTAGAAAAACATCTTAACTCAGTTTAAGCCTCTTTTGAAATGTCCTTTTTCAGCGGTTACGCAAACGAATGCAAAACAAATAGTGCAGATAAGCACAGAATTTTCGCCCCGCGGGCACAACACTCAGTTATCAAGGAATGCCAGAGTATCAGGTCTACATTGCAAGAAGTACCACAAAACAACATATAATAGCAGACAAATAAGATAATGCAAACACGTCAAATAGTACCGATACTGCTGCGACATGCAGCCCGCTCCACATATCGCTGCGGCATGCAGTGCGATCTATTTATCATTGATGGCGCTCACTGGGGGTGTGTAGACTCCGGGAGAGACCCCTTACTGCCCAAGCGTAATATCAAGCCATCTCGTGGCATAAAGTCTAGGCCCTCGGCCTCATATTAGTATCAGTATAACACTGCTGCGGCGTGCAACCCGATCCAAAAACATCCTCATAATACATGCCCTGGGCCTTATCTAGTCAAATCACATAAGCCACTAGGGCAACAGTTAAATATGATGCTCAGCCCAAATATTATTAGAAATATCATTTCAAGTGTTAAAGCAAAATAAACTTGGCTGAGTCTTAAAAACAGTGGATAATACATAACTGAGTTCAAGTATAAAATTAAAACAATGAGGAAATATCAAGAATAATCCTTGGAGGGTTCGACTAGTTGACACGAAGCCCAAATATGGCAATCAACCCAAATTATGATGATAACAAGTGAGTTTCAGTCAAATGCGCAGTAAATTCATCAATCGGATGGACTAATTCACAATTCCCAATGGTGATCTACCCCACACTCGCTATACGGCGTGCAAGTCACCTCAATATAGCACTACGATGTGCAAATATGGGGTTTCAAACCCTCAAAATAACATTTACAGTCATTACTCACCTTGAACCGGCAAATTCTCTAGATCGCGACGCCTTTTACCCTCAAACCAGCCTTCACATGCATCGAATCTATCCAAAATTAGAGCGAAAACATCACAATATGCCAATGGGACAATACCCAATTGAAAACATGCAAAAATCTCGAAATTAGCAAAACTCGAGCCCTGGGCCTACTTCTCAAAACTTAGAGATTCTTACACCAACATGTTCCTTATCTCTCCACGATTCTATGCATATAAAGAACACCAAAATCGGAGCCCAAATGACCCTTCAAATCCCAATTTGAAATATCAAAACTCAAGCCCTAGTTCTTCCTATTTTAGCCAAGTTTCCATGAATTCCAAGGTTAATTTCACATAATAATCACGTTTTTAGTTCATAGAACTTTCCTCCAATTAATCCTCTTCGAATCCCTCTTCAATTTCTCCCAAATAGCTCTCAAGGTTCTCAAAAATGGTGGAAAAATACCTTAGCTCGCGAACAAAATGAAACCTTAAAACCCTTTTCTGTCCAGACCTTTTCGTATCCGCGATCACTACACCGCATCTGCAGTTTCCGCTTCTACAGAGCTTTCACTGTTGCCTAGGATCGCTTCTGCGGTCTAAATTTGCTTCTGCGGTCAACCATCCGCTTTTGCGAAAACTCCTCTACGACCAACGTTCGCTTCTGCGAAGCCTTTACCGCATCTACGATACCGCTGATGTGACTTCCCCATCCATATCTACCGAAATCAGGATCCCTAGCACTTCTCGCACCTGCGACCCCTTTTTCGCATCTGCAGGACTGCATCTACGGTCTCTTTTCTGCAGATGCAGAAATACCAGAACCAGTAAATCTCAGCAATAACACAAATCCACAATTCATCCCGATGGCCATCCGAAATCACCCCGATGCCCCCGGGACCTCAACCAAAAGTTCCAATCCATCCTAAAATATCATTCAAACTTGCTCCAATCATCAAAAAACATCCACCAACTCCAAAACAATCAAATTGCATTGGATTCAAGCTTAAGTTCTTCTAAAACTTCCGAAACACGCATTTGATAAAAAACCCGACCAAAACACCTCCGAATGACCTAAAATTTTGCACACACATCTCAAATCACCTAACAAAGCTAAAACAACTCTCAAAATTACATTCTGACCCTCGGATCAAAATCTCACCTATCAACTGGAATTCGCCAAATACTAACTTCGCCAATTCAAGCCTAATTCTACACCGGACTTCCAAAATCACTTCCGATCGCACCCCTAAGTCACAAATCATCCCCCAAAACTAACCAAATCATCGGAATCCATAACCGAGCACTCTAACACATAAGTCAACATCTGATTGACTTTTCCAAAATAAGCCTTCCTTAAAGAGACTAAGTGTCTCATTTCCTTCTAAAACCAATCCAAATCAACTTGTTTACACAAGACTTTTATAATGAAGCATAAAGAAGCAAAAAATAGGGGAAATGGAGCGGTAACCCATGAGACGATGGGTGGGGTCATCACATGAGTCTAAGGGAGGGGACTCATTCAGAAGCTTGCTGATAAAGTGATGAAGTAAACATATTAGTTGCAAGTTGAACAACAAAACCATATGTGAAAACATACTAGAAACAGGATGAACTAAAGCAGTAAAAGAAACATATTGTTTTTGAAACTTGAATTGAAATCAGAACATAAAAGTAAAGAAGATAGTAAACACAAAGTGAGGAGCAAGAGAGTAGAGTAATCAGCCTTGGCTTGCAGCTGGCTGACCTAGAACAATAGCAAGTAATAAGAGAAAGGAGAGATGAAGAGTGTTTTTTGTGTGAGAGAGAGTTTTTGAATAAATGTGTTCGTATTTTGTTTGCCCTCTCGTGTTAATGAAAAAACATGTATATATAGTTTAAAATTCGATATAATAATAAGGTAAGAATCAAAGTCATGCAGTAATTATGGGACTAAGAATCAATTAGTATAAAATCAATGTAAGTACACCTCAATTAAGGGAGTTAACTTCAAATGGTAAAGACAAATAAGGAAAGAGATCACATAAGACTGGAACATAGCACATAAGAAAATATTTTCAGGCATAGTAAGTATAGAACAAGTAATTAGGCTACGTTCAAAAAATCTAATTAAGGAAAGTACTTAAGAATCGATTGACAGCATAGTCGACCAAAAATAAGGCAAGAAAATATCTTAGAGGCTGAATATTAGTAAGGAAATCATCATAAGAAATCAGTGAAAATATCAATCACATGAAATTAGGGATTCAAATAGGGGTAGTAATAATTAAGGGGAGATTACCACAAGTTCTACAGAATACACAAAATAATCACAGCATAGGCAAGAAGGCATAAAATCGGAAACCCTAATGAGCACAGTAGTACAAATCACATAGAATCAGGGATTCAACTAGAAAAAAATAGCAATTTTTAGAGGAATTGATAAAATAATGATAATATAAGCAGAAGAGGCAAAAATAAGAAAACCTAATTAACATAATAGGGTAAAATTAAAGAAACTCAGAACGTTCATGAGAAATAAGAACACATACGAATTAAATCATCAGAGATCGACTCAGAACCCAGGATTAGGACCAAGGGACTTAGGGTTTTAACATAATAAATTAGATACAAATAGGGAAAAACATGAATAAACATTTAAATATAGTAAAAATTATATAATAATACAGAGAATCAGAAGAAAAAGTCATTTTGAAAAGGGGTTAAGAAACACTAGTTTGAAGATGAAAAGGCGCTTTTGAAAAATCGAAGAGATTCTTAAGAAAACACCGAAAATAACTCAAAATACACTTAGATCTATGGCAAATCTGAAGAGTCAAGAGATGAGTTAGGGGTTCAGAGAGAGATACCACAGAGATGGAGAGATTCCAACTTACAGGCCATGGATCTGGCCAAAAAATAAAAAAATCTTACTTAGATGGGCCAAGGGTGGCCCGAGAATGGTGAGCACAGACCCTAGGTGTGAGTCGAACGTCCATTGGTCCTTTGAGAGCCTTAGGGTAGCAATAATCAGGCATGGGGGGAGAGCCATGGAGGTGAGGGGTGGTGGGGGAACCACCATTGATACTAGTGAGCCAACAACCGACGAGTAGAAGCTTAGGTTTTAGCAGAGAGAGCTTGAGAGAATGAGAGATGTAACGACGGAAAGAATGAGAGGGAAAATGAGGGTTTGGGGGCGGGTAGTCTATTAGGTTAATTAAGGTAAGGACGGATCTAGTCCATTGATCAAAATTGATCAACGACCCAGATAAAATAGGGATTGGGTCGGGTAGGATAGTGGATTGGGCCTTAGGGGTATTGGGCTAATTTAATCAGGGTTGGATCTGGTTTAATTTAGGCTAGAATTGAAAAGAATTTAGGCTATTTGTTAAATACCCAATTCAAATTAATTAAAATAATTTACAAAATAGCTAATAATTATATAAAATTAATTTCATGCACAAACAATAATTAAAAATGATTATTTAATATTGTAAAATACAAATGATTAATTTCTGGTAAAAAATAGGATAAAATCATATGCTTGGGCTATAGTTGCAAAGTTATTGCAATTGTAGCCAAACGATACCAATTTGGCTGATTATGAAATATTTGGTTTAAATAGGACCATAAATAATAAAATAAATCAAGAAATGCTTTTGAAATCTCTTGTGATGCAATTTTGTAGTTATTTATTGGAAATAAAATGCTGGGCAAATTAATAAAATATAGAAAAATTATGGAAAAATACCAATTGCTATTGTTGCATGATTTTGAAGGTATATATGCAATTTAAAAATATTTTTGGAAAAAATTAGGTATCAACAACATGGAGTTGTGAAGTATGACAATTGAGTCTTGGCCGTTGATTTGAAGGTTGAATGATACTACATGGCCTATTAATCCAATTTCTATCCATGACACAGGCTGGTAGTCTTGTGCTTATGGGGGTTGGACGTATATTATCTGGGGATTTTCTATTTGGGGAGGAAAGGGTGGCAAATTTTCCATGGCAGTTGCTCTATGTTGCCTTAGGATCTGTATAAGTCTGGGTATTCTCTTTATGGTTGAGGGAATTATGGGCATTTTGAAAGGGGATAGGAATACTTAATGTCTCTAACTTAGGCATGGGAGAAAGGCTAGGAGTTGCTTGGGAGGGATTGGGTGGTAGGGCGATGATTTGGGGTGCCGAGTGCATGGGCTTTGGTTGCCCAATGCCATGGTTTATAGGGTTTTCTTCTATAGGTGTAGTACCCATTGCTTAGCTATGGCTATTGTACAAATGTAAGACTTGGCCATCTTTTTTTGCCATTTGGCTTACATGCCCAGGGAAGGAGAGATTATGAGATCCTAATGAAAGATCATTGTCCGGATTTTTGGTTAAGGCTAGTGTAATTACCGAATTGTTTTGTTTAATTGGTAGAAAGGGTAGCGGAGTTGGTATTAGTAGTAGGGTTACAATTTTCTTTTGTCTATCTTTCTTGCATGGAATCATTTTTATTTTTTTTAGGAATAGACACGTTAATATCCAACATGTCACAATCCTTATTTGGGGTGGACATTTGTTCTTTTGCATGGCTATTATTAGGATTATTAAAAAATAACTTATCCCCTTGGGCGGTTTCATCTAAAACCACGTGCTCATTTTCTAAGATATTAAAATTAATTTTTATTAGTAAGGAAGTTTCTGTTTTAGCTATGGTTGCAGGATTCCTTACCTTAGTAGTGGCAGTAGCATTTTTTGCTTCCTTTATGTCCATTGAAATAGTGGAATCCTTTGGATTCTATGATTTGTATTATAAATACTTAGTATCGAAGTACTTACCAGTGCTAGCATTGAACATCTTAACGAGGATACCTGGACCTTTGTTGTTGTTGACTGGCTTGATGATATCTTGTTGAATGCTTCTTGATGCTTGCCTCCTTCCTTTGTTAAAGGAAACTGTTTTCCACTCCTCCTGTTAATTTTCCAGAATTGAGGATGTTGCCTGCTCCTTCAATGTTTCCTTAACTGCCTTGGCATCTAATTTAATAAACGAGCACTATTTTTTTGTGGCCTAGTCCACCACAATTTGTGCATAAGAAGTTATCTCCTTCGTGATGGATGTGTTGTTTGTGTTGTCCCACATATAGAAATGGTTGGACTGGGATTTCTAGAGGAGGTTCAACACATAGTCTTGCATATCTTTCCTTTATTGTGGTTGAAGTACAAACATCAATCATTAATAATAGACCAATTGCATTGCCAATTTTTTCAAGTATTTTTCCATCGTAAAATTCTATAGGCATCCTAATGACCCGACCGATCATTTTTGGAATTTATGCCTCATGTCACGCCCCAAATCGAGGGACATGACCGGCGCCCGACCGGGTAGTCCCAGTCAAGCGGACCTGGGTGCCTTTCCTAACCTACGTGTTACCCCTGCATTTTTCATCACTTATTAACCAAAGGATTAAGCAGTTTATAATTGAAATCACACTTTTTCAAACATTCACAACATGCTTAGTTACTTAACAAATTTACAACTTACAAGGCCCGACATATATCTACATAAGTCCATAATCCAACGTTTTCTATCTACGGAGCCTCTAAGATATGACAGGATAATACAGTACTCACCGATAACAAGGCTCCGGCTATACCTTACACAAAACCAAAATAAGACTTTGAAATAGAAGTGGCATGAGGCACGCAGGGCCCCAAGAGGAAAGGGGCTCACCAAAACGGCCAGTCGAAGATGAAGGAGTGCTACTGCCGATGAACTGAAGTACCTGCTACGGATCCACCTACAATCATAACA
>MU765584.1:65370-94021 GCA_026770625.1 Nicotiana glauca | reverse complement strand
CACAAGTTACACATATATCTTAGAATCAAAATTCACAATTACTATCCGAGCTTATTTGGGTTATCGAGCACCACCCCATACTTCTACCCATTTCCATTTTACTAAATTTCAAGTATAAAGAACATGCATGAGTGTCTAACTTCCATTTTTAAGAGTTAATGCATGAAAATCATTCTTTCCTTTAAAATCTGAAAATCAAGGAAAAAAAAGGGTTAGGGTTTTTACCTTTAGAATTTGGGGAAGAAGACACTTGCTTTAGAATTTTCCGGACCAAGCCATTAGAAGAACAATCTTTGAAGAGGATAGGTTTTTCCCTCAAGAATCTCTCCTCCCTCTCTCTTATTTTGCTCAGAAAATATGTAAAAATAAAGTGTTGGGGTGTTTTATTGAAGAAGAGATCGGGTTAAAAAAATTAGAAAATCTAGGCCGAGTCGGGTCTGCGGTTGCATCTGCGATCGCAGAGTTAACATGCGGTCCGCATAATAGACCGCAGAATTGCTCCCAAAAAATAAATGTTCTAACACGATCTGCGACAAGAATGCGGTCTGCATTCGTGTTCTGCGGTCGCATAATGCGCCGTAGAATTGACTGTATTTTAGCTTTAATTTTTTTGACAAATCTTCTGTCACACTCTACGGTAGGAATGCGGTCCGCATAGCTGATCTGCGACCGCATTCTTGACCGCAGAAATGACAATTTCTGAAAAAATTGATTCTTTTGATTTTTAAAGCTTAGATCACCACCGAGGGTCCAAGCCGCGCCTTGACACTATGAGCTACTAGGTTTTAAGCACAAAATTTTTACGGGGCCTTTCACCTCAAACCCCTATTAACTGCTTCCCCCAAGTTCATTTCTGCTATTTTTATTTTCCGGGATATTCGATTTTGGGTTTCGGAGAGTTTTGGGATACTTGGTCCCTAAAAAAGAGATTAAGTGTTGGAAAATCGACTGTAATCAGAACAGTGTGATGGCAGCCTCAAAATGGAAATTGATTGTTCCTTTAGCTCCGATGGGTTATTTTGGGGTTGGGAGTGTGTTCAGATTGTGTTTTGGAATTCTGTAGTTAATTTAGGCTTGAAATGCCGACGTTTGAATTTTGAAGTTTCCGATCTGATAGTGAGATTTTGATTTGAGGATCAGAATGGAATTCCGAAAGTTGTAGTAGTTCCGTTATGTCATTTGGGATGTGTGTGTAAAATTTTAGGTCATTCGAACGTGGTTTGATTAGGTTTTTGATCGATATCCTATTTTGAGGAAAATTAGAGCTCTTAGGCTTAAATCCTTGATTCATTCAAGTTTACGATGTTATTTTAGGGATTGGTGAAAGTTTGAATGAGGTATTAGGTGTTGATGGTGCCTTTGGTTGAGGTCCCGGGGGCCTCGGGTGTGTTTCTGATGCTCAACGAGTCATTTTTCTCCTATTTTGAACTACTATTTTTCAACTTCTGGTATACTCTTACGCATTCGCGAACATCTCTTCACGTTCGCGAAACTTTGTTGATGACCCTTGAAATTTATTCTTTGCGTTCGCGTAGCCTTCCCCGCATTCGCGAACCTCCACTTTATTCCTTATCGCGTTCACATCCTCCATCACGCGTTCGCGTAGCTATACAAGTCCACCCTTCGCGTTCGCATACTGGTTCATACGTTTGCGAAGAGCAATCCCTGGGCCATGATATTTTTCTTCTTTGCGTTCGCGTCTGTGCTTCCACGTTCACGAAGCACATCTGGGCAACCTTCATTTTTCTTCTTCGCAAACATGAGACTTCCTCTACGTTCGCGATGCTTTACATATCTGGACAGAATATAAGTTTTCCAAAATCGAGGGTTTATACCATAATTCATATTTTTGACTTGGGAGCTCGGGAGATCACGATTTTGGAGGGATTTTCACCTGCGTAATTTGGGTAAGTGATTCTCTCTCGGTTTAGACTAATTTCCATGAATCTTTCCTTAAATTCACACTTAAATTTTGGAATTTTGGTAGAAATTGGGAGAAAAGTTCTTAGACCAAGAGATTGTATTTTTATGGTGGTTTTTGACATCCGATTTGAGAGATTTTTTATGAATAGACCCGTATTAGTGTGAGGATTTTGAAAAAATAAATTTCACTCAATTCCAAGATGTTAGCCCGAGGGGCATTTTGGTTATTTTACATAATTCCATGTATTAGCTTAGAATTTAATTGTAAAATCAGTTACTTGAAGTGTTATTTACATTATGAAATTTAATTGAATAGATTTGGGCTATTGGAGTCGAGTACTCGTGGCAAGAACGTTGTTTCTGGTTGATTTTGAGTCAGTTCGAGGTAAGTATCTTGACTGACCTTATGTGGGGGACTTCCCCTTAGGATTTGAGTCTTCTCTGTTGATTGTAATCCGAGTACATGAGGTGACAAGTGCGTGCTCAGACTTATTTGTGAAAACTTGGCCCTTTAGGATTCTTAGGTTCGTATATTCACTGAGTATGAAGTTGTTCTTGATATGATTGAATTCCCTATTACTAGTTTCACCTCTACATGTTTTACTTGGAATTAATTGCTTTATGGTTCATTCTTATTGCCTAATTGACTCTTACCTTGCTTAACTGAAGATCTTTACTCGCTTTATTGTCACGTTATTTCATAACTGCTTGTTTTTATTGGACTACATGCTATGGGGTCGTTGCTTCATATTATTTTCTCCCTTGATGAGTTGTTCTTATTACGTTTAGTATTCTTTATTGCAGTTATTCCTCGTGAGCTAGTTTTACCGTCCCCTGTTGAACACAAGATCATTAAGTTGATTCACTTATTGTGCTCTTGTATATATTTTCATGGTTGCTATTGTACTTAGGGCATTGACGCACAACGTTTCTGCCATGTGGTTGTTGATATTGTAATGCACGAGGTTTCTGCCGTGCGGTTGTTGTTGTAATATTGCATGAGGTTTCTGCCGTGCTATTGCTACTATTGATATATTGCAAATGCGGCGTAACAAAGCGTGATATGTACATATGCTTATACGTGGGTTGCGCATGTGGCAAAATAAGGTGGGAATATTATGATGCACGTGTTGCGAAACAAGGGGGACACTTATTATGTTATTATTGCATGTGTGGGCAGAATAAGATGGGCTATGTCAGGGATTGATTGTAACGGTTTGTGACTGCATGTGGAGGCATTCTTATTTTTGTTGAATATTGTGATTGTGGGTTGCTTACCTGTATGAGCTTTGTCTCATGGAAGTTTTGAGGAAACATTGTACGTGCTGCCTTTTCTTCTTCGTACGCTTATTAGCTGGTAGAAATTATGTTAAAGCACTTGCACAAGTATACATATAGTTGAATACTCCTATTGGATGTGAAGTCCTCATGGTTTTTGTTATGTATAGATGTACGCCCTCATTTAGTTATTATATATGTTAGAGTGGCCCTAGTTAGCAAGTGAGTTGTCATTATGACCGCGAGGCTGATGGGGCATCGGAGGTCAAGCGTTAGATTTCAGGTACTGGGACTCATGAGTTGTAATTTGTTCGAGATTTGATAACTCATGGAAATTGTTGGATAAGACCTGATGTGAACACCGTCGTAAGATCAGAGTTATTGTTTTGTTTTCCCTTGACTGTATTGTGACTTTAGGATTTGGGATGAGATTTACCCGCTCTTATGTGTCTTTATTCTTAATATTTTCGTTGTTACTTGTTGTTCTCTTCCCTTATTGTCATTGTAGTATTGTTGGTCATTTTGTACAGTCTTTATATAAATATATATCATGTTTCGTTGCTCATATCTTTGCACTGTATATTAAAATGGTAGGTGTCTTTACTGTTCCTCGTCAATACTTCACCGAGGTTAGTCTTGATACTTACTGGGCACCGCTGTGGTATGCTCATGCTACTCTTCTGCACATTTTTGTTGTGTAAATCCAAGTATTTTCACACAGTTCCATCATCCTTGGGAGGAGGCATCTTTGTAGAGACTTCAAGGTATATCTGCTACATCCGCAGACCGAGGAGTCCCTTTCTATCATTCTGTAATGAGTATAGACCTTTCAGTATTATCCCTTGTTTGGATATTTACGAAGTTAGAGCTTTTTATGTATCTCATAGCTTGTGATTTGTGAGATTTTGGGTTTTGGGAATTTGTTAGCTTCGATAGTTGTTATTGTATGTGCCGAGGAGCACCTTAAATACTGTTTATTTTTATCATTCTAGTTTTAGTTATTTCTTTTGCAATTATTGTTTATATTCTGCATTGTTAGTCTTACCTAGTCATAGAGACTAGGTGTCGTCACGATGGTTCATGGAGGGTGAACCGGGATCGTGACAAGTTGGTATCAGAGCTCTAGGTTCATAGGAGTCACGAATCACAAACCAGTTTATTAGAGTCTCGTGGATCGGTACGGAGACGTCTATACTTATCTGCAAGAGGTTATGTAACCGTTAGGAAAATTACACTTCACTTGATTTCCCTAGCGTGCGAGATTTTTGACATCACAATTCTAAACCTTTGTCTTCTACTCTCTCACAGATGGTGAGGACAAGTACTACCCAAGATGATCAGGCACCTGTGCCCCCTACTGCAGCCGTCAGAGGTCGTGGTCAAGGTAGAGGCCAAGGACGCACACGTGGTGCAGTGAGAGCACCTGTGCGAGTTGCCGCTGAGGTACCACCAGCAGATCCAGCCGGAGTCCAGGTACCTATCATGCCTACTGCTACTACTACTCCAGCCCTTTAGAAGACTTTGGCATAGTTCATGAGCATGTACAACATTTTGGCTCAGGCGGGGTTGCTTCCCCTTGCTGCAGCCACATCCCAGGTCAGGGGAGGAGCATAGACTCCTGCCGCCCACACTCCTGAGCAGTGAGTTCATGTTGAGCAGGTCCCTAAGATTATTCCTGTGCAGCCTGTAGTCCGAGAGCAGCCCGAGGGCAGGGCAACTGAGGCTTGAGAGGTTCAAGAAGTACAAGCCTCCTATATTTAGTGGTTCAGCATCAGAGGATGCTTTGGGATATCTAGAAGAGTGTTACCGCATTCTCCATACCATAGGTATATCAGAATCGAGTGGGGTTTCTTTCATCACCTTCCAGCTTCGAGGAGCCGCCTATCAGTGGTGGCGTGCTTATGAGTTAGACCGTACGGACAAGGCTACTTCACCGACTTGGATCCAGTTTTCAGATATGTTCCTTAGAGAGTTTGTTCCTTAGAGCCTCGGGGATGTATGGCCTATGGAGTTTGGGCATTTGCGCCAGAGTACTGTGACCGTCTCGGAGTATGCTGTCTGTTAGACCAGCCTGGCTAGACATGCCCTAACTTTGGTTTCTACTGTTCGCGAGAAGGTTTGCCGGTTTATTGAGGGACTTATTCCCAACATCAGGTCTAGCATGGCTCGTGAGTTGGATATGGATATTCCTTATCAGTATGTGGTGAGCATTGCTAGGATGATAGAGGGTATGCATGCTAGGGAGAGAGAAGACATACGGGGTCATGAGTGAGAGGGCACACGAGATTAAGAGAGAGAGTTTGAGGAGGCAAGGAGACCTCGTAGACCGAGGAGATATGCTGGTCCTTATTTTGGAGGCAGGGTACGTCATGGTAGAGGTTTTGTGGGTCAGCCAGTTCAGTTCGCGCTTCAGGCTTTGCATGGTGACTCAGGTGTTCATGGGTCTCGGAGTACCTATACTTTACAGTTCCCACCGCCTTGTCAGTAGAGAGGGTGCTTTGAGTGTGGAGATACTATCCACATGGTGAGAGATTGTCCCAGACTTCAGACCGATATGTCACAGTGAGGTATTCAGGTGAGTAGAGGGCGCCTAACAGGGGGAGGCCCAACCTGTTAATGTGTTTCATTTAGTAGGCTTAAGGCCTCTATGCCAGGTGATGTCATTCAGGTATGCCTCAATTTGTTATAAAGGAGCACCATCCGTAGTTCATTATAGTTCTTCTTATCAGGATGAGTTCCCCTATTTTGTTGCTCCCTTTATGGGTGCATTTCATAATTTGCACTCTGTTTATGTGATTATCTTGGGGGGGGGGGGCAAGTTTCTATGAGTGATAGCCGTGTCTATCGTCTGTTTCTAGCCGTTGTCGGGAGTTATGATACAGTAGTAAAATTCCTATTGTCCATTTTGGTAGGTTTGATGTGATTTCTGAGTATCCTTGGTTGCGAGCTATGATTTCTTATGCTCCACTAGTGTGGGAGCCAGTCCGTGTTGTAATTTTATTGACGGAATTGATCTAGTGAGAGTCTTTAGATGGCTTGATGTGTACCCTACTTGTGATTCAGAGTTGAGGGCGGGACTCTCGTGATTTCATATGAATTGATGTGTTGAGACCGGGTTGTGTACCGCGATGAGAGTTATATTGTGGTTCTTTTTATATGCTTTAATTCTTTTTTTGTTAGATTGTTTTGTAGATTAGTGTTGATCGAAAAATTATGCTTTCATGACTCACTTGATAGTTCCTTTATGTGTTTCCCTTCCTATATTTAGTCATTTCGTTCTGTGCTTCTTGAGTTTTAGCTTGTGAGGTGTGTGCCCATTGGTATTAGCTGAGATTTGGTTATTTGGGTGTTTAGTTTTGTGGTTTTTGTGGTTATTGTATCATCGCCAGTGTTGTGGAGGTTTGAAAAGAGTCCTATTACATATGAGGCTTATGGCCGGTGCAGATTTGATCTCAGACAAGTATTGTTAACAGAAATGTTATCGCGGGCCTATGTGTGATGTGTCATGTTGTGTGATTGTATCCTGTGGGTGTTGGCACGAATTGAAGTAACTGGTTGAGACTGATACTGGGTATGGATTTAGAATCGAGCATTTTAGAAATGGATGGAAGGTGAAAATTCTGGTTCTACGGTTTATTGGTATTGCTAGAAAGGCTAAATTTCAGTTGAGATGTGTCGTCAGGCTTATGTGGATTGGGGTGATGTGGCATCACTCGCGGGTGTATGTTGGAAGTGTGCATTCGGTGACTTGAGGACTTCGAGGCAAATCTTAGCACGTTCGAGGACGAACATTGGTTTTAAGAGGGGGAGGATGTAACGACCCAACCGGTTGTTTTTGGAATTTATGCCCCGACCACCTATTAACTGCTTCCCCCAAGTATTTCTGCTATTTTCATTTGCTGGAATGTTTGGTTTTGAGTTTCGTAGAGTTTTGGGACACTTGGTCCCTAAATGAGAGCTTAAGTGTTGGAAAATTGACTGTAATCAGAACAGTATGAAGACGGCCACGGAATGGAAATCTAATGGTTCCGTTAGCTTCGTTGGGTAATTTTGGGGTTGGGAGCGTGTTCGGATTGTGTTTTGGAATTCCATAGCTAATTTAGGCTTGAAATGCCGAAGTTTAAAATTTTGAAGTTTCCGATTCGATAGTGTAATTTTTATCCGAGGATCGGAATGGAATTCTAGAAGATGCAGTAGTTCCGTTATGTCATTTGGGATGTGTGTGTAAAATTTTAGGTCATTTGCACTGGTTTGATTAGGTTTTTGATCGAAATCATATTTTGACATAAATTGGAGCTCTTAGGCTTAAATCCTTGATTCATTCGAGTTTCTGATGTTTCTTAGGTGGTTTAGGTATTGGTGCAAGTTTGAATGAGGTATTAGGTGTTGTTGGTGCCTTTGGTTGAGGTCCCGGGGGCCTCGGGTGTGTTTCAGATGCTCAACGGGTCATTTTTCTCCTATTTTGAACTGTTGTTTTTTGCTTCCGGTATCCTCTTACGCATTCGCAAACATCCCTTTGCATTCGCGAAGCTTTGTTGATGACCCTAGAAATTTCTTCTTTGCGTTCGCATAACCCTCCCCACGTTCGCGAAGCCCACTTTATTCCTCATCGCGTTCGTGTCCTCCATCACGCGTTCACATAGCTATGCAAGTCCACCCTTCGTGTTCGCATACTGGTTCGCGCATTCGCGAAGAGCAATCCCTGGGCCATGATATTTTCCTTCTTCATGTTCGTGTGCGTGCTTCTGCGTTCGCGAAGCACATCTGGGCAGCCTTCATTGTTCTTCTTCGCGAATGCGAGACTTCCTCCGCGTTCGCGATGCTTTACATATCTAGACAGAATATAAGTTTTACAAAACCGAGGGTTTATACCATAATTCATATTTTTGACTTATGAGCTTAGGAGATTACGATATTTGGAGGGATTTTCATTTGGGCAACTTGGGTAAGTGATTCTCACTCGGTTTAGAGTAATTTCCATGAATCTTTCCTTAAATTCACCCTTAATTTTTGGAATTTTGGTAGAAATTGGGAGAGAAGTTCTTAGACCTAGAGATTGGGTTTTGATGGGGGGGGGGGGTTTGACATTCTATTTGAGAGATTTTTATATGAATAGACTTGTTTGAGTGTGAGGATTCTAAAAATATAAATTTTACCCGATTTCGAGAAGTTGGCCCGAGGGGTGTTTTTGTCATTTTACATAATTCGGCGTATTAGCTTAGAATTTTATTATAGAATCAATTACTTGAAGTGTTATTTACATTATGAAATTGAATTGAATAGATTTGGACCATTGGAGTCGATTACTCGTGGCAAGAACGTGGTTTTTGGTTGATTTTGAGCCGGTTCAAGGTAAGTATCTTGGCTAACCTTGTGTGGGGGACTTCTCCTTAGGATTTCAGTCTTCTCTATTGATTGTAATCCGAGTACGCAATGTGACGAGTGCGTGCTCGGACTTATTTGTGGAAACTTGGCACTTTAGGATTCTTAGGTCTGTATATTCACTGAGTATGAAGTTGTTCTTGATATGATTGAATTCCATATTACTAGTTTCACCTCTACATGTTTTACTTGAAGTTAATTAATTTATGGTTCATTCTTATTTCCTAATTGACTCTTACCTTGTTTAACTAAAGATCTTTAGCTCCTCTTTTATCTTGTTATCTTTCATAACTGCTTGTGTTTATTGGAAATCATTATTATCTCTCATGTAATTACTCAGTATTAATTGAAATTGTTGTATATCATTCGTAACCTGCCCAACCTTAAAAGAAGAGTAGATATTCTATGTTTAATTGTTATTTCCTTATTTGAAATTTACTTGACTCTTGTCAATTCCTTTGTTGTTGGACTACATGCTAGGGGTCGTTGCTTCATATTATTTTCTCCCTTGTTGAGTTGTTCTTATTACGTTTAGTATTCTTTATTGCAGTTATTCCTTGTGAGCTAGTTTTACCGTCCCCTGGTGAACGCAAGATCCTTGAGTTGATTCACTTGTTGTGCTCTTGTATATATTGTCATTGTTGTTGCTGTACTTGGGGTGTTGATGCACGAGGTTTCTGCCATGCGGTTGTTTATATTATGATGCATTAGGCTTTTGCCATGCGGTTGTTGTTGTGGGATCGCACGAGGTTTCCGCCGTGCTATTTCTACTGTTGATATATTGTACATGCGGCGTAACAAGGCAGGATATGTATATGCTTATATATGTGTTGCGCATGTGGCGAAAATAGGTGGGAACATTATGATGCACGTGTGGCGTAACAAGGCGGGCACTTATTATGTTATTATTGCACGCGTGGCAGAATAAGGTGGGCTATGTCAGGGATTGGTTGTAAGGATTTGTGACAGCCTGTGGAGGCATTCTTATTTTTGTTTAATATTGTGATTGTGGGTTGCTTATCTGTATGATCTTTGTCTCATGGAAGTTGTGAGGAAACATTGTACGTGCTGCCTTTTCTTCTTCGTACGCTTATTAGCTGGTAGAAATTGTGTTAGAGCACTTGCACAAGTATACATGTAGTTGAACACTCCTATTGGATGTGAAGTCCTCCTGATTTTTGTTATGTATAGATGTACGCCCTTGTTTAGTTATTATATATGCGAGAGTGGCCCTAGTTAGCAAGTGAGTTGTCATTATGACCATGAGGCTGATGGGGCATAGGAGGTCAAGTGCTAGATTTCGGGTACTGGGACTCGTGAGTTGTAATTTGTCCGAGATTCGGTAACTCGTGAAAGTTGTTGGATAAGACCTGATATGAACACCGTTGTAAGATCAGAGTTATTGTTTTGTTTTCCTTGACTGTATAGTGACTTTAGGATTTGTGATGAGATTTGCTCGCTCTTATGTGTCATCATTCTTAATATTTTCATTGTTACTTGTTGTTCTCTTCCTTTATTGTGATTGTAGTATTGTTGGTCATTTCATACAGACTTTATATAAATATATATCATGTTTCATTATTCCTATCTTTGCACTGTTTATTAGACTGGTAGGTGTCTCGATTATTCCTCGTCACTACTCCACCGAGGTTAGTCTTGATACTTACTGGGCACCGCTGTGGTGTGCTCATGCTACTCTTCTGCACATTTTTGTTGTGCAGATCCAGGTATTTTCACTCAGTTCCATCTTCCTTGTGAGGAGGCATCTCTGTAGAGACTTCAAGGTATATCTGCCACATCCGCAGACTGAAGAGTCCCTTTCTATCATTCTGTAATGTGTATATCTCTTTCAGTATTATCCCTTTCCTGAGTTAGAGCTTTTTATGTATCTTATAGCTTGTGATTTGTGAGATTCTGGGTTTTGGGAATTTGTTAGCTTCGAGAGTTGTTATTTTATGTGCCGAGCGACACCTTAAATATTGTTTATTTTTATCATTTCGGTTTTAGTTATTTCTTCCACAATTATTCTTTATATTCCGCATTTTTAGGCTTACCAAGTCATAGAGACTAGGTGCTGTCACGATGGTTCACAGAGCGTGAACCGGGGTCGTATTAGCAGTTGTGGGAGTCTAACCCATACTGCCATTGTTGTTAGCCTCTCTTTTAAAGCCACAAAATTTGGCTTCCATTTAGTGATGGAGAGGAAGTGTCCATTAATGAACCAAGGTCCTTGTTGAATAGCCTTCTCCATGTTATCTTTATTTTTGAACTTGATCATGTAGTAGTCTTTTCCTAGATCAATCATTTGGAAATCTTCCATTGGCCTCCATAAATCTTGGATTTTCTTTTGCAAGTAGTGGTGCAACATGTGTTTGCCCACTAACTTCACTATGATAGCATTCTTCTAGGGCTCGTAAATTCTTTGTCTGTCTTCTTCTGACAAAGCTATAACTTTGATGCCTCTCGCAATAGGGGATTCCGGATTTTCATCCCTTTATTCTACATGAGAATTTTCCGTTAACTCATTTTTTTTTTGATTTAGAGTAGAGTCAAAATTCATTGGACTAGATGTTGTTAACATGTTCTTGAAGGATAGTTTAGTTTGTCGGTTAGATTGAGTGGAAAGGTCATGATCAATGTCAGGTGGTTTGGCTGGTTTTTGGTTTTGGGGATTCATGATTCTGGAGTTTCATTTAAGAGAGTATTCTCCGAATGCGGCTATTAGACAACATCCCTTTTCAATTGGAGACAGTAGTAGTAACACTAATTTGACCTTAAACGCATATGATTTTCTGAAAGAAAATACGTCTATTGAGTACATATTTAAACTTTTTATTTATTTCTTAACAATAAATTTTGCATAGACATAGAGCCAATTTGTCCAAGCTTTTGGGAGACCAAAAGTATTTTTTTTTGTCAAAAAAATACTTTTTGGAAAATTTTAAGGTGTTTGGCCAAAATAAATAAGTACTTTTGGGCAGCAGCAGTAATTTTTCTAATTTTGGTGAGAAGCTACAAATTCTAGCTTCTTTTAAGAAGCTACAAATTCTAGCTTCTTTTAAGAAGCAGAAGCAGAAGCAGCAACAGAAAATTAATTTATTCAAGACAAAAATAACCTTACAATAAATTTATAGTTTTCAAAGTACCCCTCATTAATTTAACATTATTCTTTTCCTTTACCTTTTTATTTCTACTATACATTTCTTCTCCTTTTATTTAATCGAATTTTTATTCTCTTTCTCCTATTCCTAAGAGTAGATTTTAAATTTATATTACGATGTATTCTGACATGTTTAAATTATCATGTAAGATTTTAAATTTATATTACGATGTATTCTGACATGTTTAAATTATCATGTAAACAATAAGTAATCCAAATACTCAATATTATTGCTTTGGAATAACTATATTTTATATTGATTGGAGTTTTTGATATATATTTTCACTTTATATTTTATATTTTAATTGAATTCTTTTATAATACATGTTTAATTTTTTTTCTAAATAATACTAATTGCAAATTGAACCATTATTATCTTTTTTTGTAATTTGATATTTAAAAGTACTTTTTTAAAAGTTTGGCCAAACACAATGAGCTTCAAAACGCACTACTCAAACGAATTGGCCAAACACAAATTGTTATTGTTGCAGAAGTACTTTTCAAAATAAATAGTTTTTGACATCTTGGCCAAATGGGTTCAAAAACATACTATAAGGTATTTAATAGAGAAATTTTCATAAAGCACTATCTTTTAGTGGTTATTAGCTATCTATAGATACCATTTGCTATATTACGGATTATAGATACGTTTTTTGTTGTTATAAGATGTATTGGATGTATTTAAACTACTGTATTCATGAATACAGTAGCAAAAATAGGCGTGAATCAGGAAAGTCCACCTAATCAGTTGCTGTATTCGAGTGTATTCAACTGTATTCAATGACGTGAAACTTGGAATTACAGCTGGATAGATTATTGTATTCAACTGTATTCACGGCGTGAAACATGGGATTACAACTGGACAGATTATTGTATTCGACTGTATTCGCTGCGTGAAACAGGGGATTACACTGTTTTAAAGGAAAAATAAATTAATTAACATAATAGACTCCTAATATAACTTAACAAACTCAATTATAACACACAATTTTTGTATTTTCTAGTATAAAAAAGATTCTCAACCAAAAAATACCCCAAAAACATAGCAATCTTCAAAGAAATTATATAATACATCCGAATATATAAATTATATTAATTAAAAAAACATATGAATAAATTTATGGTATATAGTGAGACAGTGAATATAAAAAAAATACATAGAATACAACGGGATACATTGAAATACAATTAAAAAAAGACAGTGAATACAATAAAATACGTGGAATACAACGACATACATTGAATTACAATGAAAAAAAGACAATGGATACAATAAAATACATGAAATTAAAGTATGATATATTGAAATATATTAACAGAAAATCAAGTTGCTCAGCCCCAATCTCCGTCATCTTTGTTCAAGAACAAACCCTAATTTATGGCGAATCCGCCGTCGAGAAAAAACAAAAAGGCCCTTCTTATCCAATCAAGTGCCCTTCATATTTTATCAAATAGGAAGGGCCCTTCGTAACAGAAAATCAACTTGCTTCTGACCCTTTGTATTCAATCATGTGCCTCTGTTCTCTTGTGAGCAGAGTCGAATCCTTTTCACAAAACAATAAAGAATATGCTATTGCAGCAAAAAAAATATCTGAGCTTTTCCTAAAAAAACTGACTTTTGCCAGAAAGAGAAACTTTATGAGTTAGTTAGGGTTTCGACAGAGTGAAGGATGGCGGAACCGACAAGTCCAGGTGGTGGAGGTGGAAGCCAAGAGAGTGGCAGCGAGCGGAGCCCTCAGTTGTGTTTTGAGGGAATGGGGAAAGAGAATGACATGTATCAAAGTAGAGAGAGAAAGAAAATAGTATAACTTAATAGTGTATTTAGTGACTTAGGGATAGGAGGTAACCAAAATTAGATATTTTGCTATAAATATTAAAAGGTATCTATAGAATATAATTTTTTAAATGGTATTTATTTAAAATAAATAAGGTGTTAACCTTTGCCATATGAGGTAAAATTTCCTATTTAATATTAGAAATTTCAAAAGTCTAATGACCCATAAATTAACTTTCCCGTATTTTGTGTCAAAGGGCATGAGGGAACTACACTTTCTACCCATCATTCCCAATGTATTTGCCCGTTCCTATCCAAGCCAAAAAGTTTTTTTTTATTTCTGGGGTGGGGTGGATGAAATGGAGGTTAGTGTCTGTAGTCCTATGTGACAAGAATGTGCCACCAAAATCAAAGGTAAGTTCTATAGAATGGTGGTTAGACCGACCATGTTGTATGGTGCTGAGTGTTGGCCAGTCAAGAATTCACATATCTAGAAGATAGAAGTAGCAGAAATGAGGATGTTGAGATGGATATTTGGGCACACTAGGCTGGATAAGATTAGGAATGAACATATTCAGGAGAGGGTGGGCGTGGATCCCATGGATGACAAGATGCGGGAAATGCGGCTTAGATGGTTCGGACACGTACAGAGGAAAAGCCTAGAGGCACCGGTTAGGAGGTGTGAGAAGTTGGCTTTGGCAGGTACAAGAAGAGGCAGAGGCTGGCCTAAGAAGTATTGGGGCGAGGTGATCAGGCAGGACATGGTGCGGCTTCAGATTTTCAAGGACATGGCTCTTGATAGGAATAAGTGAAGGTTGAGCATTAGGGTGGTAGGCTAGGGGGTAGTCGAGAGTTCTTTCCCTCTTTGTACCGGGTAGTCTAATAGTGTTTTGGTTAGGTTTGCTAGCGGTCTATGTTGTGCTCACATTACTATTTTGCATAGTTTTTGTGTCATTGTCCTTTCACTTATTCGTCGTTGTTATTTTCTTTTTGGCATCTTTTGTTATTATATGCCTTTTCTTTTGTTTCTTTTATGATATTATTGTCTCTCTGTTGAGCCGAGTGTCTGCCAAAAATAGCCTCCCTACCCTTAGGGGTAAGGTCTGTGTACACTCTACTCTCCCAGATCCCACTAGTGAAATTTTACTAGGTATGTTGTTGTTGTTGTTGTTGTTGTTATTTTCGTGTATGTAGTTTATTAACTACATTTTATAGGCAAAAAATTTCCTATATTAGTATATTTCAAAATTCTATTTTTATAGAAGTGGATTTTAAAAATCACTAACTTTTTGTGGATTTGTTTACACTTTCTTAATCATGTTCGTCCATTGTTGTATTTCAGTATGGGTAGGAAGCATGTTGCATATATATCGTCGCATCGTATAGATAATCCTTCTTCAAACCAATCAAGTATTAAAATAATTGCATAAATTATATATGGACCAAGATTTTTTATTCTCTGTAGATGGGTAGCCAAAATCTAGCGATAATCACACGAAAAATAAAAGCAAAAAAATAGAACCCATGGTCGTTGATTTTGAATTGAAGGAACGCGTTAATATAAACACATTAGATTTAGCGCGTACATCATAAAACGGGAACTAACTTGTTCTTCGTGGTGCAGAAGTAGAAGACCGACGAACCGCGACTGGAATCGCTGCTCGATGGTAGTTGTCATGTTGTGACGGAGCAACCTCATATATCACAATCTAAACCCCAGTGAAATTGAGAGAGAAGAGCATATAAAAATACTGCAGAAAGTAATATCTTTATTGTACACAGTAAGTGCACTTACATAGGGAATACTAGGTTTACAGTAATTACTAAAATTACTTTGTTTTACCCTAGGGCCCACCCCTTATGGGTGGTCTCTATTTCCTACATCTCCCACTCACACATAATAGGAGTGCTCATCTAGTCTGAGAAATATATTCTCAACTCATCTCCTCAATCATTCATACAAGGAAGTAGACCGTGCGACCAGCATACTGTGAGAGCTAAGTGCTATACATCTGTTCGGAGTATATAACCTCTCGTCGAGTCGAACCTGCAAGTAGATCATAAATTATATAGTAACCTAGATCATATGAATCATATTTGATATAATCTCAAAATCTCATATATCATTATTTCTTAATATTCACAATCATAGCTCATAAGTTATAATTGGTAGACCAGTGAACACAAATAAATGAGATTCCATCATTGATCTTCCTCTTTTCACGATCCCGTTAACATTAGTATGACAAATTTTCTAGATATGCTCCGCTTGACCGAATTTGTGTACATGGTCTTTTGGAAAGACACTAAGATAGTTAACATCACACTAAGTCTCAAGTATCTCATTAGAGTCTTTGAGGGTATTGTGATGACCCTGCCAGTCGTCTCATGAGTTACCGCTCTGTTTCTCCCATTTCTGTTTCTTTATGCTTCGTTATCCATGTTTTATGTGGTCGAGTTGATTGGTTTGAGTTCGGAGTGAATTTGGTAAGAAATGAGGCACTTAGTCATTTTAAAGTAGGCTTAAGTTGGAATAGTCAACTAGATGTTGGCTTATGAGTTAGAAGGCTCGGATGTGAGTTCCAATGGTTCGGTTAGTTTTGGGAGCTGAATTGTACTTAGGAGTGTGATCGGAATTGGTTTTGGAGGTCCGGTGTAGAATTAGGCTTGAATTGGCGAAGTTAGTATTTTGGCGATTTTCGGTTGGCAGGTGAGATTTTGATCCAAGGGTCGGAATGGAATTCCGAGAGTTGCCGTAGGTTTGTTATGTCATTTGGGATGTGCGTGCAAAATTTCAGGTCATTCAGACGTGGTTTGGTTGGATTTTTGATCGAAAGCGTATTTCGGAAGTTTTTAGAAAACTTAGGCTTGAATTCGATGTGAATTGATGGTTTTGGTGCGGTTTGAGGTGTTTTGATGATTGGAACAAGTTTGAATGAGGTTTTAGGATATGTTGGTACTTTTGGTTGAGGTCCCGGGGGCCTCGGGGTGATTTCGGATGGCTAACGGAAAGTTTTGAGACTTTGGAAATTTGTAGAAAATGAGCAGCAATTACAGAAGATTTTAAGCCTTTGCAATCGCGTGGGGTCCCTCGCGATCACGTAGAAGAAAATTAGAAGTCAGGTATTTTTCACTTCACGTCTGCGATTGAGGGTCCGCATTCGCGGAAGATTATTTTCTGGTGCTTCGCGTTAGCATGGTAGCGTTCGCATTCGCGTATGAGGATCTGGGGTCCATTACATTTGTTTTTCGCGTATGCAACTAAGGGCTCGCATTCGAGTAGTTGTGGATGTGGAAGCATCATGTTCGTGGGTGTGGTTCTGCGTTCGCGAAGGGTTATTTTTGGGTCATGATAAGTGGTGCTGCGCGAACATGTGGGTTTGCCCGCATTTGCGAAGAAGGAATTCCAGAACTGGGCAGTGGGGTTTTTAAACATTTCATCTACGATTTTGAGCCATTATTCCACCATAGCTGAGTTCTTTGAGGAAAAATTGAAGAGGGATTCACGGAGGATTGATTGGAGGTAAGTTTTATGAACCTAAAACATGATATTATTGTGAAATCTAGCTAGAAATTCTTGGAAACTTGAACAAAAATGGAAGAACTAGGGCTTGGGATTTTGGAATTTTAATTTGGTTTTGAAGGGTCATTTGAACTTCGATTTTGGTGTTCTTTATATGCACATACTCGTGGAGTGATAAGGAACCTATTGATGTGAAAATTTCCGAGTTTCGAGAAGTGGGCCTGGGGCTCGGGTTTTTCTAATTTCAGGATTTTTGATATTTTTTGATTGTTTTCGCTTGGGCTTTGTTCCTTAGAATATTGTGACGTATTCGTTCTGATTTTGGTTAGATTCGACGACCATGGAGGTTGATTCAAGAGGAAAAGGCATCACAAGCTAGAGATTTAGCCGGTTCAAGGTGAGTAATGATGTTAAATGATGTCCTGAGGGTTTGAAACCCCGGACCCACATCGTAGTGCTATATTGAGGAGACTTGCATGCCGGATAGCGAGCGTGGGGTAGAGCACCGTTGAGGATTGTGACTTGGTCCATCCCGATTGATGAATTTATGACTTATTTGACTGAAACTTATTTGCTATCATCATGATTTGGGCTAATTGCCATATTCGGGCTTCGTGCCAACTATTTGAATCCTTCAGGAGTTTGACTGATTTTCCTCACTTGACTTGTTAAAAATCATATCCTAAGTCATGTTTCAACATGCTTTAAACGATTTGAGCCAGTTTTATCATTCTAATACTAATTGAGAGGAATCTGTGGGCTGAGATCCCTTCCTTCTATTATTGTGCCTGAGAGGATGTGAGGTTAATGACTGAGATGGGCTGAGAATCCAACGTGAGGATACCATATATGTTGTGGATCGGGCTACGTGTCGCAGCAATACTTATATGGATCGGGCTGCACGCTGCATCAATATAGCGCTTGGGCTGTAGGAACCCCTCCGGAGTCTACACAACCCCAGTGAGCGCAGTCAACTATCTGTATGGATCGGGCTGCATACCGCAGCGATGTACGAATTAGGCTGCACGCCGCTGTGGTTATTCTGATTTCTGTTATTGTGAGAGATATATGAGCCGAGTGCTAAGTGATGAGAGTGATCCCGAGGGGAAGATTTCTACTTGTTAATTACCTGTTAAATTACCTATTTTACCTGATTTGAGGAGATTTCCTTCGATTTCTTCATTTTGTTTATTTCTTAAGTGATTTTACTGCTTTGATATAGGATTGCTTTGTGCCTTTACGTGTTTTCATGCTTTCAGCTATTATTTATAATTATTACTCACTGGGTCGGAATACTCACATTACTCTCTACATTATGTGTGCAGATACAGGAATAGCAGAGTCCACTCCTGAGTGCTGATACTCCCAGTCCAAGCAGTGATTTGGAGACTACAAGGTAGCTGTTGGCATCCACAGCTCCCATGCCTTCCCTATCTTACCATTTCCATGTTTATAGAACTATTGTATTGGACTTAGTGTCCAGTAGACTTGTATTCAGATTTCGTAGTTGCTCATGACTTGTGACACCCCAGTTTGGGCTGTGTCGGGATGGTTTCCCCTATTTTTATCGTTATTTCTACAAATTCTGACAATTACATTATGTTTAACAACTGTTTATGGTATTTAACTGTTTAAAAAAGGTGTTTTGTTTGGTTTGGCTTGCCTTGTCTTCACGAGAGGCGCCATCACGACCGGGTTCGAGAATTTCGGTCGTGACAAGTTGGTATCAGAGCCTAGGTTATTAGGTCTCACGAGTCATGAGCGGGTTAGTAGAGTCTCGCGGATCGGTATGGAGATGTCTTTACTTATCCTCGAGAGGCTGCAAAAACTTTTAGGAAAAACACTTCATATTCTTGAAATTCTTATCGTGCGAACTTGTTGATTCGAGAACTAAACTTCTGTTATTCTATTCTCTCACAGACGGTGAGTACACGACGACCGGATGAGTTGGATGACCACCAATGCCACCCACTGAGGCCACCAGAGGCTGTGGATGCGGTCGTGGTTGTGGCAGAGGCAGAGCAGCAAGGGCAACACCTGTTGATCCATCAGTTGCCCTAGCTCCAGATTAGGCTCCAACAGCACCAGTTCAGGCACCAGCTGTGCCCATCGTGATCCCGGGTCTACAGGAGGCCTTGGAACAGATCTTGATAGTTTGCACTGGCCTGGCTCAGGTTGTTTTAGCCATCACAGCACCAGCTACTTCATTGGCTGACGGAGGCAATCAGACCCCGTTGCTCGCACACTTGAGTAGGTAGTGCAGGGACTACAGACACCGAAGGCACCTCAGCCCAGCCGGTTGCACCTGTGTAGGAGTTCAGGGTTCCATTTATGCCAGATGATGAGCATCATCATCTTGAGAGGTTTGGTAGACTCCAGCCTTCGTCATTCAGTGGTGCTAAGGGCGAGGATACCTGGGGGTTTTTGGACAAGTGTCAGCGGATGCTCCGTACATCGGGGATTCTTGAGTTTAGTGGTGTGGCATTCACCACCTTTCAATTTTCTGGGTCTGCATTCACTTGGTGGGAGGCGTATGAGAGGTGTAGGCCTGTTAGTGAAGCACCCCATACTTCATAGGAGTTCTCCACTCTCTTCTTGGAGAACTATGTACCGCAGTCCCCCAGAAAGGAGTTGCGAAGACAATTTGAGTGGTTGAGACAGGGGGATATATAACCGTGTCCCAGTATGAGATGAGGTTTTTAGAGTTGGCTCGTCATGACGATTGGATGGTTTCGACTGATCATAAGAGGATCGCGAGAGGTTTCAGCTGATTCGAGGAGGTGGTTGATATTGATCGAGAGATTGAGACGGTTCGCTATCAGGATCAAGAGGAGAGCGAGGTCAAGAGGCCTCGAGGTTCTGGCAGTTACAGTGGTGCTGCTTCGAGGGGCTAGTTCCAGCATGGTAAGGGTCGTTCTTTCAGGCCCGCTCTGTCAGCCCATCCAGAGTGTCGTGGGGCATCTTCAGGTCATGGTTTTCATGGGTCATAGCAGGGCCAGTCATCACTCAGCGCCCTCCCAGCTCAGGGTTCATCTCGTGCCCTATCAGTCCAGGGTTCTTCCGTGCCATGTCCTTATACTGGTCACTCTGGTGCGAGGGGTTCCCTTCAGTCCTCTTCCCTAGCACCTGGGAGTTGTTATGAGTGCGGGGAGTTTGGATATATGAGGAGGCCGTGTCCTCATTGTATTGTTAGCTCGTCTTAGTAGAGGGGTCAGCCCTCGACTTCTGCTCCAGTTACTTGACCACCTACCTAACCAGATAGGGGTAGAGGTCAGGCAGCCAGGGGTCGTCCTAGAGGGGGAGGTCGATCAAGCAGTTGCCAAGCTTGTTTCTATGCTATTCATGGTAGGCCAGATGCTATTGCTTCAAATACTATCATTACAGGTATTGTTTCAGTCTGCCACAGAGATGCCTCTATATTATTTGATCCCGGTTCCATCGATTCTTATGTGTCTTCGTATTTTGCTTATCATTTGGGTATTTCCTAAGAGTTTCTTGCTTTACCTGTTCATGTATCTACCTCGGTGGGCGATACTGTTGTTGTAGACCGTGTGTACCGATCATGTGTAGTGACTATTGGGGGTCTGGAGACCCGAGTTGATCTATTGCTATCGAGCATGGTGGATTCTGATGTCATTTTAGGCATGGATTGGTTATCTTCGTGTCATGCTATTCTAGACTATCATGCTAAGACAGTCACTTTGGCTATGCCGGGTGTACCGCGGATCGAGTGGCGTGGTCTGACTGATTATGTTCTGATAGGGTGATTTCTTTCTTGAAAGCCCAGCGTATGGTTGGGAAGGGTTGTATCTCGTATCTTGCCTTTGTAAGGGATGTTGGAGCTGAGGCTCCCAGTATTGATTCTGTCCCACTTGTGAGGGACTTCTCTGATGTATTTCCTACAGACCTGCCGAGCATGCCACTAGATAGGGATATTGATTTTGGTATTGACCTGGTGCCGGGCACTTAGCCCATTTCTATTTTTCCATATCGCATGGCACCAACAAAGTTGAAATAATTGAATGAGCAACTTTAGGAACTCCTAGATAAGGGGTTAATTTGGTCTAGTGTGTCATCTTGGGGTGTGCCCATTCTTTTTGTGAAGAAGAAGGATGGAACAATGAGAATGTAAATCGATTATAGGCGATTGAACAAGTTAACAAGAACAAATATCCCTTGCCTCGCATTGATGATCTATTTGAACAGCATCAGAGAGCGAGGATGTTCCCCAATATTGATATCCGTTTGAGCTATCACTAATTGAAGATCAGGGATTCAGATATTCATAAGACTGCTTTCAGGACTAGATATGGTCACTACGAGTTTCTTGTCATGTCTTTCGGGCTGACCAATGCCCTAGCAGCGTTCACGCATTTGATGAACAATGTATTTTGGCCTTAACTGGATTCGTTCGTTATTGTTTTCATTGATGATATTCCGGTGTACTCGCGTAGTCAAGAGGAGCACGCAGAGCATTTGCGAGTTTTATTGCAGAGATTGAGGGAGGAGAAGCTTTATGCAAAGTTCTCCAAGTGTGAATTTTGGCTCGGTTCAATGGCTTTTTTGGGACACGTGGCATCCAACGATGGTATTCAGGTTGATCTGAAGAAGATAGAGGCGGTTCAGAGTTGTCCTAGACCGTCTTCAGCCACAGAGATTCATAACTTTCTTGGGTTGGTAGGCTATTACCACCGGTTTGTTTAGGGATTCTCATCTATTGCATCGCCCTTGACCAAGTTGACTCAGAAGGGTGCTCCATATGTATGGTCGGATGCGTGTGAGAAGAGCTTTCATAAGCTCAAGAAAGCTTTGACCACAACTCCAGTATTGGTTTTGCCATCAGCTTCAGGTTCATATACCGTGTATTATGATGATTCGAGAGTTGGGATTGGTTGTGTATTGATACAGGAGGGTAGAGTTATTGCTTATGCTTCTCGTCAGTTGAAGCCTTACGAGAAGAACTACCCTGTTCATGATTTGGAGTATGCTACTATAGTTTATGCATTGAAAATTTGGAGGCATTACTTGTATGGCGTATCTTGTGAGGTATTCACTAATCATCGTAGTCTTCACCATTTGTTCAAGCAAAAGGATCTTAATTTGAGGCAGCGGAGATGGTTGGAGTTGCTTAAGGATTATGATATCACCATATTGTACCATCCGGGAAAGGCCAATGTAGTGGACGATGCTTTGAGACTAAAGGCAATGAGTATGGGGAGTTTAGCATATATTCCAGTTGGGGAGAGACCCCTTGCAGTTTATGTTTAGGCCTTGGCCTATCGGTTTGTGAGATTAGATATTTCGGAGCCTAGTTGGGTGTTGGCTTGCGTGGTTTCCCGGTCTTCTTTACATGATCGCGTCAGAGACCCCTAGTACGATGATCCACATTTGCTTTTCCTTAAGGATGGAGTTCAACATGATGATGCCAGAGATGTGACCATTGGTGATAATGGAGTGTTGAGGATGCAGGGCTAGATTTGCGTGCCCAATGTGGATGAGCTTCGGGATTTAATATTAGAAGAGGCCCATAGCTCACGGTATTCTATTCATCCGGGTGCCGTGAAGATGTATCAGGATCTTAGACAACATTATTTGTGGTAGAGAATAAAGAAAGATATTGTGGGGTTTGTAGCTCGTGTGTCTCAATTGTCAGCAGGTGAAACATGAGCATCAGAGATCGGGTGGCTTGCGTCAGAATATGGTTATTCCTAAGTTGAAGTGGGAGAGGATCACTATGGATTTTGTTGTTGGACTTCCTTGGACCTTTAAGAAGTTCGATGCTATTTTGGTAATTGTAGACAGGCTAACCAAGTCCGTGCACTTCATTCCTATATGTACTGCTTATTCTTCAAAGCGGCTGGTAGAGATATATATATATATTCGGGAGATTGTTCGGTTGCATGGTGTCCCAGTTTCCATCATATCAGATCAGGGCACTCAGTTTACTTCCCAGTTTTGAAAGTTTGTTCAGCAAGAGTTGGGTACTCAGGTGCAGTTGAGAATAACTTTCCACCCTTAGATGGATGGGCAGTCCGAGCGCACCATTCAAATATCGGAGGATATGCTACGCACTGGTGTCATTGATTTCGGAGGGTCATGGGATTAGTTTCTATCGCTTGCAGAGTTTTCTTATAACAACAGCTACCAGTCCAGTATTCAGATGGCTCTATATGAGGCTTTGTACGGGAGGTGGTGTAGATCTCCAGTTGGTTGGTTTGATCCCGGTGAGGCTAGGCTATTGGGGACAAATTTGGTTCAGGATGCTTTAGATAAAGTGAAGGTAATTCAGGAGAGACTTCGTACAGCCCAGTCGACGCAGAAGAGTCATGCAGACTGGAAGGTTCGAGATGTATCCTACATGGATGGTGAGAAGGTCTTGTTGAAGGTTTCGCCCACGAAGGGTGTTGTGAGATTCAGAAAGAAAGAAAAGTTGAGTCCGTGATTCATTGGGCCTTTTAAGGTACTTCGGAGGATTGGGGAGGTGGCTTATGAGCTTGCTTTTCCACCCGGCTTGTCGAGTGTGCATCCAGTTTTCCATGTTTCTATGCTCTGAAAGTATATTGGGGACCTGTCCCATGTTCTAGATTTCAGTACGGTCCAGTTGGAGGGTGATTTGACTTATGATGTAGAGCAAGCAACTATTTTGGAGTGACAGGTTCGAAAGTTGAGGTCGAAGGATATAGCTTTAGTGAAGGTGCAGTAGAGAGGTCGGCCCGTGGAGGAGGATACCTGGGAGACCGAGCGGGAGATGCGGAGCAGATATCCTCTCCTATTTGAGGCTTCAGGTATGTTTCTTAACTCGTTCGAGGATGAACGTTTGTTTAAGTTGGGGAGGATTTGACAATCCGTCCAATCGTCTCATGAGTTACCACTTTGTTTCCTCTATTTTTGCTTCTTTTATGCTTCGTTATCCGTGTTTTACATGGTCGAGTCGATTGGTTTAAGTTCAGAGTGAATTTGGTAAGAAATGAGACACTTAGTCTCTTTTAAGATGGCTTAAGTTGGAATAGTAAACTGGATGTTGACTTATGAGTTATAGGGCTCAGATGTGAGTTCCGATGGTTCGGTTGTTTCAGGAGGTGAATTGTGACTCAGGAGTGTGATCGGAATTGGTTTTGGAGGTCCGGTGCAGAATTAGGCTTAAATTGGCGAAGTTAGTATCTGATGATTTCTGGTTGGTAGGTGATATTTTGATCTGAGGGTCAGAATGGAATTCCGAGAGTTTCTATAGCTTCGTTACATCATTTGGTATGTGTGTGAAAAATTTTAGGTCATTCGGACGTGGTTTGTTTGGGTTTTTGATCGAAAGCGTATTTCGGAAGTTTTTAGAAAACTTAGTCTTGAATTCGATGTGAATTGATGGTTTTGGTGTGGCTTGAGGTGTTTTCATTATTGGAACAAGTTTGAATGGGGTTTTAGGATGTGTTGGTACTTTTGGTTGAGGTCCCGAGGGCCTCGGGTGATTTCGGATGGCTTACGGGAAGTTTTGAGACTTTGGAAATTTGCAAAAAATGAACAGCAGCTGCAAAAGATTTTAAGCCATTGTGATCGCGTGGGGTCCTTCGCGATGCGTAGAAGAAAATTGGAAGGCAGGTTTTTTGCACTTCGCATTCACGGTTGAGGGTCTGCATTCGCGGAAGGTTATTTTCTGGTGCTTCGCGTTCACATGGTAGCGTTCAGATTCGCGTATGAGGATATGGGGTCTAGTACATTTCTTCTTCGCGTTCGCAGCTAAGGGCTCGCATTCACATAGTTGTGGAAGTGGAAGCATCACGTTCGGGGGTGTGGTGTCACGTTCGCGAAGGGTTATTTTTGGGTCAAGATAAGTTGTGCATCGCGAACGCGTGGGTTTGACCACGTTCGCAAAGTTGGAATTCTGGAACTGGGCAGTGGGGTTTTTAAACATTTCATTCGCGATTTTGAGCCATTATTCCACCATAACTGAGTATTTTGAGGGCTCTTTGAGGGAAAATTGAACAGGGATTCAAGGAGGATTGATTGGATGTAATTTTTATGAACCTAAAACGTGATTTTATTGTGAAATCTAGCTAGAAATTCATGGAAACTTGAACAAAAATGGAAGAACTAGGGCTTGGGATTTTGGAATTTTAATTTGGGATTTGTAGGGTCATTTGGACTCTGATTTTGGTGCTCTTTATATGCATAAACTCGTGGAGTGATAAGGAACCCGTGGATACAAAAATTTCTCAGTTTCGAGAAGTAGGCCCGGGGCTCAAGTTTTGCTAATTTCGAGATTTTTGATATTTTTCGATTGTTTTCGCTTGTGCTTTGTTCCCTTAGCATATTGTGACGTATTCATTCTGATTTTGGTTAGGTTCGACACGCGTGGAGGCCGATTCGAGAGGCAAAGGTATCTCGAGCTAGAGATTTAGCCAGTTCGAGATGAGTAATGATGTTAAATGATGTCCTGAGGGTTTGAAACCCCAGATTGCACATCGTAGTGCTATATAGAGGTGACTTGCATGCCGGATAGCGAGCATGGGATAGATTACCATTGAGGATTGTGACTTGGTCCGTCCCGATTGATGAATTTATGACTTATTTGACTAAAACTTATTTGCTATCATCATGATTTGGGCTAATTGCCATATTCGGGCTTCGTGCCAACTATTTGAATCCTTTGGGGAGTTTGACTAATTTTCCTCACTTGACTTGTTAAAAATCATATCCTCAGTCATGTTTCTACCTGCTTTAAACGATTTGAGTCGGTTTTAATCCTAAATGAGAGGAATCTGTGGGCTGAGATCCCTACCTTCTATTATTGTGCCTGAGAGGCTGTGAGTTTAATGACTGAGAGGGGTTGAGAACCTAACGTGAGGATACTATATATGTTATGGATCGGGTTGCGCGCCGCAACAATACTTATATGGTTCGAGCTGCGCACCACAACAATATAGCGCTTGGGCTGTAGGAGCCCCTCCGGAGTCTGCAACACCCCCAGTGAGCGCAATTGACTATCTGTATGGATCGGGCTGCATGCCGCAACGATGGACGGATCGGGCTGCACGCTGCAATGATTATTTTGATTTCCGTAATTTTGATGGATATATGAGCCGAGTGGTGAAAATGAGTGCTAAGTGATGAGAGTGAGCCCGAGGGGCAGATTTCTACTTGTTAATTACTTGTTAAATTACTTATTTTACCTGATTTGAAGAGATTTCCTTCGACTTCTTCACTGGTTTACAGCTTAAGTGATTTTACTACTTTGATATAGGATTGCTTTTTGCCTTTACGTGTTTTCATGCTTTCAGCTATTATATATAATTATTACTCACTGGGTTGGAGTACTCACATTACTCCCTGCACCGTGTATGCAGATACATGCATAGCAGAGTCCGCTCCTAAGTGTTGTTACTCCCAATCCAGGTAGTGATTTGGAGACTACGAGGTAGCTGTTGGCATCCGCTGCCCCCGTGCCTCCCCTATCTTATCATTTTCATGTTCTTAGAACTATTGCATCGAACTCAGTGTCTAGTAGACTTGTATTTGGATTTCTTAGTTGCTCGTGACTTATAACACCTCAGTTTTGGTTGTGTCGGGATGATTTCCCCTATTGTTATTGTTATTTCCCCAAATTATGACTATTACATTATGTTTAACAATTGTTTATCGTATTTAACTGTTTAAAAGAGGTGTTCTATTTGGTCTGGCTGGCCTTTCCTTCACGAGAGGCGCCATCATGTTCGGGTTCGGGAATTTGGGTCGTGACAGGTATAAAATCTTGAGCCATCATAAAAGCTTTGGTTCTCACACAATAATAAGTTGAGAACAGACTTATGTTAACCAAAATGGTCGACATTAGCACACACGGTATGATACACGTGTTACAACATTTTTTTCAAAGCGCGTATGTCTTTATCTCATAAAGAATATTATACAGATGATATTTAGACACCATAAGTATCTAAATTTGAGTTTTTTGATCTACAAAATCATATTTAACTCACATATGGCTCACAAAGTAGACTAGTGAACATTTTTCACCCTAATGACCTTACGTCATTGTTTAAGCGACATTCTGACTCTAAAATTATCCTTATGATAATTTTGCTTAATATCACGTCTCATCTCCTCAAAACACTAAGAAAAGGAGGCGGTTGCCTGTATGAGAAAGCCAACCTCTTGTATGCTCGACATACTTATAAAAATGAGCGAAGAATGTACATAATATTCAACAATAAAAATATTTATGTATGTAAATCAATTTTATTAATAATTAAAAAAGATCAATTTTATGAACATAGAAAACTAAGTAACCAAATGAAGAATATCAAATACTACGGAAGACTTGATACCCATTGTGTCTCACTAATGCATGTCTAGACAAAGGCTTGGTCAATGGATCTGCTAACATATCTTTTGTAGACACATACTTCACACACTACCTTGCGTCTAACCATGTTTTTCGCATAGTTATACTTGATATCTATATGGTTGGTTTTACAATGAAACTTTAGGTCCTTGGTGGAGGATATTGCTGTTACACCCCATGTTTTCGTACGCAGAAGTACGACATAAGTAAATTGATATAAGCTTAAAAATAAGATGTTACATCCCGCATTTTCGTACATTAGAGTTTCATCGTAAGTTAATCAATGTAAGGTCGATAATGAGATTATTTTGAGATTATAAGTATTACACTATTTCAAACAAGTGATAAGTAAATTTGTGAAGGTGAGAGGGTAAGCGAATCGAAGAAAATGAGTTTGTTAATTATGCGGGTAATTGGCAAATTGTTGAATTAGTGGGGAATCACCAAGTTAATTAAGAAATTTGTAATTAATTAAGACATTTTGGATAGATTCTTGAACCCTAACGTGGAAGCCACATAGAATCCATTGAGTGACTCTTGAATCAATTAGCAAGGTGGCATCACTTAAAGAGATGAGCACTTATCTCTTTGGACTGAAGAATGTTATCAAAAGACTTCTTTAATTCACAAATATGAAGACATTTACATCTTCAAGGTGACAGATAGCTTCAACAAGAAAAGTTATACAATATTATGATCAAATTCAAAAGAGAGATATATCGATCTTCATAGCAACGTAAATAGCTTCAGCAAGAGATTCATACGAGACTTCTTAGCATAATAGTAATGGGATTTTGCAATTCTAAGGGAGTACGGTACAATCTTTCTCAAGAATATCATACGGATTTTCCCTACTTCGATCCGACATTACATGTTGTCGCAATTGACATGTGTTGGAAGGATTATCAAAAGAATTGGCTCAAGTATGTTAAGTCTATCCCTTCTTTCCTTTTGACATGATATATACGTCACAAACTAAACAAGCAAATGCACAACTTCCATAAACGACTCTATTTGTAGAAGTATTAGAGGTGCCTTTGTTCTTGAATTTCCATGTTTATTATTGTTACATCTTCTATTCATGAGTCCCAGAAAATTACGTAAGTTAAACAAAGTTTACTTCATGATATTACTCAAAGGCATAATGGTCTTATGACATTCCAAGAGATTTTATTGATGTACTTCTCATGCATTGCATTTATTTATACATGTACATTGACCTATGACCATATGGCATTATATATGCGTGTATATATATATATATATATATATATATAT